>JAVHLU010001054.1:0-39066 GCA_036785755.1 Colletotrichum ledebouriae
ATTATTAAAAGTATAATTTTAAATAAAGGTTAATACTAAGTTATAAAAGTACCCTTAAATGAGTTTAAATATACTCTTAAATAGATTTATATTATATATAGTTATTATAATAATTATATAATATTATATATTAATATTTAAAATATTTTTAAAAAATACTAGTAACTAATTAGTTAACTAGTTAGTTAACTAGACTAAACTAGGCTAGTTTTAGTCTCTAGCCTAACTAAACTATACTAGTTTTAGTTAAGGCTAGACTAAACTAGCCTAGTTTTAGTTAGCTACCTGACTAGACTAGACTAGACTAATTCCCAACCCTGGCCGCAGATACCCCTCCTCTGTTCGCATGCGGCACCCCCGGACTGGCAGGGGAAAAACAACGCAGCAGCAGCTCACCGGCGGCCGGCCGGACAAACGCAGCGAGACAGGCGCGGGGTAGCGGCATAACGTCTGTCACGGGGTTTCGTGAGCCCATTCCAGAGACTGCTCGATCTGTCCCGTCCGCGAGGAATGACTCTATTCGGCAGGTTTCGTATGACAGAGTTGGAAGAGAGAGATTGACTCGGTCTCAGCAGCGCGGCGACGGCGGCTGTGGAAAGAATCAGTCTGTGAAAGCAGGGAAACGTGGGCAGTTAGAATGGAGAGAAGTGTTGGTGGTGGTGGTGGTGGTGGTGTGTACAGGTGACGAAAGCTGAAGTTGTGACTGGCCTGTCAATGTTTCGCTTCTGTTCGTTGGTTGGGTTGATTGATGACAACTGACACTTCAGTTGAACCCCCCTCCGCTTGAGGAACGGGCCGACACAGCACTGGCAGCGAGCCGGTCGAAAGAGGCAGGCAGGCCTAGGTTCAGGGCTTTGGCGAAGCTGAAGAGACGGGTCTCTTGATGGGCGTGTGCATTTCCAGACGAGATCCGACCACCTCGAACGGGAATGGCGGAGGGAAGTTGAGTTGACCGAGGGTGTAATTGTGTCGGCCACTCCCAAAAATATCGAGGTGCAATTCCACTGCTACTGTGCTGCGCTGTGTCATTTTGATTCTGGCGCAGCTCATTCATTTGCATATGAGTCGCTGCAGTCGGGATAAATTTTTACTGGAAGCCGGTTAGGTGGCTGTCACTGGAATAGTACTTGGTAGCAACAGTGACACGGCATCTGTGAAAAAAGCGGTGCGAGGTTAGAGTGAGGTGAGAACGCAGAATACCAGCCAGGGCAGAGCAAAGAAGGTGGTCAGCTTACTGACTGTCCCGTCAGATACCCGTCGGGGGGCAGAGCTTCAAGACAACCGCGGTGGCATTTCTGCATCCCACCAGGCTGCGATGGTAAATTGAGTAGTGTATCTGGGTTTGGATGGGGGTTGCATCTTGGGGTTGGAAAGGCGGTTAGACCCAGTCACGAGCAGCTTTGTGTTGGTTCTGGGCGGGATGCAATCCTTGGTCATGGTGCCAGTTGCTTGTTTGACGTGAACAAGCAAGTAATCAGCATGAGGTTTCCAACAGACGGGTCGTGGACAGGCCTCACGATGGGCCGCTCCGCTGACCGATCCGATGTGGTTCGGCGCAATCCTGCCTTGGAGTGGTGAACCTTGGGCGGCAGAGATCTTCCTAGTCATGCAGATTTGGCCTGCATCCCCGGCGGGAAAAGTGCACTTCTCACAAACTGCACTGCGTTTTTAACCCACCCAAAAGGAGTCAATCGGCGCAGAATTGCAAGGTCTCCTCGCACTGCATCCGCAGCTAAGGTAGTTCGAAATCGATCCCTCGAGTGAAGACCTTAAATACCAGCCCTTGTCTCTCCGCGACCTCAAACAACTTCTTCAACGTTGAAAGGGAGCCTACCAAACATTCAAGGGCCCCTTTCCCACCAAAAGCGGCACGAGCGGGCATCCTCTTAAACCCCCTCTTCATTCGTCGTCCGAGACAAGGCATCTCACCTCCCTCATCCCATCACCGTCACCATCCGCACACGGATACGGATACAACATCCCACAACCGCCCCCCGCCGCCTCGTAAGGCTACGACCGGCCTCCCTTCCTCCTAATCTAGGCCCCCAATCTAGCACATTCACACACGTAACCCCAATTCAGCTACAAGCAGCCTGATCTCTCGGAAGTACCTTGCACTTTCGGTGATCCCGTATCAAGTAAGACATGCTTCCAATACCTGCACAAACGAAAAAGAACGTGGTCCTTGGGCCCCCCTGTCCGCCCCTGCAGGTCATCCAGGCCGCTGATTGGCGACCTTGGCGCCGACCTTCCCCAAGCCCATCCCGTCAGTGCAACTACCCTGAATCCCATCACCGCCACCACTAAACTATCCCTAAGAATACAAAAAAAAAAAAAGGGAACCAACTACCCCTATCACCAGCCTTGCGATATTGGCTTCTTTTTTCCTATTGTATCGATGCAGTTAGATCTGAACCGACCATGGGACGAGAGCAAGGCAAACGCTCACCCGTCTCGCCAAGCCAGCACCACCGAGGAAATGGCGTCTCTGTCACAGGCTCGTCACACCGAGCTCTACCCCGGCCAGGACCTGACTGAGTGTTCCCACACCAAGACATTTTCGTTCACGCACACACATAGGCCGTCGCAAAAATTGCTTGCCCTTGCTTGACTAGGTGTGTTTGTCAAACGGGAACACCAACAACCACCACCACCACCACCACCACGCGGAGTCTGTGTGAACCAACCTCTCAATAACCGCCAGAAAAATGAAAACCTAATCGCCAGACACCACTACCACCACCCACTGGCAACTTCACCCGCACCCTCACCAGAAAAAGCCATACCGAAAGGCACAAGGGGAGGAAGCACAAACCGGAGGTCGCGTCTCGGAAAGCGTTCTCATCACAGTGAAAGACCAACGGCGCAGCCCATCCGCATTTCGACTGAACCAAACGAAACGCCTGAGTCCACCCTCGGAAAAGGTAATCTGGCCCCATCTGTTGAGACTTTGGAATAACATGAGATCCGAGGTTCCACCGTCGTCCTACATTGCATTCCTTTTTACACGGGCCGTCCTCCAGCCTCGTCAACATGCTCTTAGACGTGGAAAGGAAAATGATTGAGCATGTACGCAAAGCATCTGCCCATTGGCTCCTTGACCGTGTCGTTGCCGCCTCCACCATTATCCACGGTTGTCTGTCGTTCATGGGCGCGATCCATCCGAGAAAAAAAAAGTATTGCAAAAGCAATTTTTTTTTCGCCTGAACTGGTGCAACCGTCTTTGAGTGAAAACACGGACAACACCACATCTGTTTCTTATTCTTCTCCCTCGAAGAAGTCGATACCATCACAGCCCAGCCCCAAAACCCTGAAAATTGCTCTCAACCCAACCAAGTCAAGCCAAAGGGAGGCTCAGACATCGGAAAGTCAAGACTAGCGTCGAGTCAGAACCATGACATGACGGTACACCATACCACCACCAACATACCAGTTCCCACTCTTCAAGTGAATCAAGTCTCGAAGCCCAAAAACTGCAGTCATGGAAAAAAGCTCTCACTCCTCAGCAGAGCCTCCTCAGGTTGGGTTCGAGACACAAATGCTTTTGTTAGTATTTTGTTTGTTGCTAGGTCATGTAATACACACAAACACACACCCCTGAGGAATCTCATTCAAATGAATCATAAAAACGACAAGGAAAACAAAACATGTTTGTGCTCGGTGAGACCAGGTCAGGCTGTTTGCTGCGTCTACTGTGTACGTCCGGCCTACCTCACTCTCCGTTTGGCCCGAAAGATTCGACCGAGGGGGAGGAGGAAATCGCAAGTCCTCCCACTCAAAGTCTTGAATTTTCCCCTCCATCGCGACACACAAACCGCCTTACCCGCCGCAGCCGTAATTGGGATTATTCCCAGCTTACCTGAAGTGACTGGTTGTCACTTTCAAGAGAGCAGCTTCTTTCCGCGGACGTTGAGAATCCCTGATGGGGGGTTCCCATGAAGATATCGGCCAGGGTGATATCCCCCCGGGGGGGCTGGTCGCGTAACCTCCGTATGACCTCATAATCAAGGGCTCTCGCGAGCCTGGCCCCCCAGTTCCGCACGGCCGCCGTTCGACCACCCCCGCCGCACGCCGCGATCCGTTTGTGGGTCTGGATACTTCGTGACGGAAGCGCATGGATCCCACAATCGCCGTGACCAGAGATGAAGTTCCCTACGATCAGGGTTGGGAATTAGTCACGATTTTAGTCAATTAGTTAAAAGATACTACTTTTTTGAAAATATATATATATTAAAGATAAAGATAAAATAGATAAAGTAAATATATAACTATATATTTTAATAATTAAATATAATATATATAGCTTTTAATTCTCAAGTTTATTATATTTATAATATATAAACTATAATTAGTTAAATTAGTCTTAAATTTTTCTTAAAAGTAACTAAAAAGTAACAAATCTACTTAATAATTAGAATAAAAAGCTATATATTACTAATATAAGTCTTATAAAAATATATAGTATTTATAACTATTATTAGTATTTAATTGAATATTTTTTTATAATTTTAGCTATATCTTCTATATAGTGACTAAAGCTTTGACTAATTTAAATAATTTTTTGACTAAACCTGACTAATTCCCAACCCTGCCTTACGATAGGGGAGATTTGTCAATGCTAGAAATGTTTCGTTCGAGGCCTTTTCAATACACTAGGCAGCATATCACGATAGCAATTTTTAAGACGTCAAATATAACAATGATACTGTTCAGATTTCTCAACTACTCACAATTCTCTCTTCCACTGAGCCAAAGGAGGGGGTATCTTATGCCAGCACTCTCCTACACCCTGCTGTGTCAAGAAAGGAAATCGACTCTCGAGTAATATGACGGAGTCGTGCAAACTTATAAAGTAAAGTGCCTGCAGCGCTGCTGGCCGCTACCAACAAAACATCAATAAAATCAAAATGCCTTGCAAATCCCGTCCCGTCTAAAACGTCAGGTCGTTCTGCGACCTCAAAAAATATTACACATACTCTGTCCGTGTGCGATAAACGACCGAACAAACACGACGGTATTCCCAAACTGAGCGCTATTCCATGACTGGATCGTTATCGCAGTCGCCCGTAAAATTCTCATAGCCGCGCTGAAAGCATGCTTTTGATTTTCCATGCCAAACACGAGGCCCACGATGTGATGTCGTGCGTCTTCGTGTAGTTCGTTCTCGTTCCGTGAAATCGGTACTCTGGCATCGCCTGGTACATAGGTATCTTGGGTATCGAAAGAAAAAGATCCTTGGTGTATATCCCCGATGCATCATAGCTTGCGCCTGATTATGTTTATGGTGATAAAAGAGAAAGTCCAAATCCCTGATGCGTAAATAGAGACGGATGAAGGAAATTCCGTGGTAAAATGGAGTCCGGAAAACAGGCTCCTAATCGTACAATCCGCATCGCTCTCCGGCGGTCCGATATCGTCCGATATCGTTTTTTGGTAGTGTTTTCTGTGTATAATATGTGGCTCCATATGGCTGTCCGGGTGTCCGAGGATGAATCCGGGCATGAGACAAAGACCAAAGGAGACCAGGCAGAGTGTCCAAAGAAAAGTCCTAAGCCGTGGGGTTACGGAGGATTTCCTCGCAGTTGGCATCGAATCTCAGGTTGAAAAGACGAACGCCCTGCATGAAACGCTCGGTCTTGTCGAGCTCACGCTCACGACCGAAGAGGCACTCGACGAACTCGACACCAGCGTTCTTGCCGAGGGAAGTACCCTTCTTGTTAGCCTTGAGCATGGGAGACTCGCAGATCTTGAGGAGCTTGCGGAGTTTGTCAGTCAGGCGCTCGCCCGAGTCGATGAAGTCATCAAGGATCTCCTTGCTTTCAGAGCTGCGAACGCGCTCGACAGTCTCATCAGCGCGCTTGATCTTGCCTGCCAACTGGATCAGCAGGAGCCAAAGCTCACCAGCCATGTCGGAGATGGGAGTGGCAGGGCCGTGGTGATACACTGTCCAGTCGTAGATCCACTTCCCGAGGGAGTTGGAATCGAAGACACTGCCAAGGAGGAGAATTGGTTCCTCAGTAGGGTCCCAGTTCTTGAGCGAGTATCCTGGTGGGATCTTGTGCCTCTTCGCGTCAGCCTCGGTGGCCTGGCGAGGCGGGGCAGGCTTCTTGTGGTGTGAACTGCCGGGACGGGTGGTAGCAGGTCTCTGGGGGACTGATGCCGATGAGCGGCGGGCATGGGTGTTGGCCGGGGGTGCGCGAGAGCGAGATGACTCGTAGGCGGCAGCATCGCGGTCAATGTAAGTAAATCCGCCCTGCTTAGGATAGTGGTAATCAGTGGGATATCCTCGACCGGCGTCATCATAAAAATAAGTTTCTTGAATAGAGTGCCTCTTGTTCCTTTCCCGCGACGACTTGGCCGGTAGCAGGTAGGTTCGGCCATCCACCTCGATGATCTCGTCCTCGTCGGATTCTCCGAGGGGCGTCGAGGCCCGGACATAGACAAAGGAAGTTCGGCGCTCGCGCTTTGGATGCGACGGAGTGGCCCACGAATGCTTGCGCGAATGATGACCACTACTCACATTTGCCGTGGCATAATGGCCATCGCTGGTGTAACGCGGCGAGGCCGTCGGGGGACGAGGGCTGTACTCGCTGAAGCCGAAGCTGGCGTTGCGGAAGTGTGCGCGGGTCGCCGGTCGCTGGGGAGCGGCTCCCGAGTAGTAGTAGTTGGAGTGTCCCCGAGGCGAGGGGGTTGGGGTCGCCGACTGGAATCGTTCCCGGGCGTAGTGGTACTCCTCGCCGGGAGTGGAAGGGGCGTAGGGGGATGAGTAGTTGGCCATGATGTGCGATGTGGCTCTCGTTTGCGACGTCTTTGTGGCGTCCAAAAATGCGTCTTCAAATCTCAACGTCTCCTGCTGCTGCGTCCTCTTTTGCTAAGTATTCACGTCGTTTCCTCCAGAGGTCGGTAGTTGGTCGGTTTTCTGATTCCAGGGCCAGATGTCGTGCCGGTGTCGAGGCACGAAAGAAGGTGAAGCAAGTCACCTTGGTATGCGGTCGGAAGATAGAGGAGAGGGAAATCGTCTTCTGTAGCCGAACATGACCAAGTTGTATGGTGCTTTGGGTTACCCTCGATGACCAAGGATAGGATCCGGATTACCGAGCTCGGAGAACCTTCTCGACCTCGATAGTAGGTGGCGGAAGATGCTGGTTGCTTCGTAAGCTAGCCAGCAAGTCGAACGATGACGTTGGTTGAACGACTTGGGGTTGGATGAGGCTGGGTGATCAAGGAATTAAATGATTGGCAAATGCCAAAAACATGAGAAGATAGTGCAAGAGTGAGAGGTTGGAGAGGACGATGGGCTATTTAATTCCCTCCCAGTTTTTGTGCGTGAGGAGAAGGTGGAAGAAGCGCGGACGGTCCACAGGGGCTGGTTGTGTTCTTGGTGGAACTGGGAGTGAGGGTGGAACTTCTGGCAAGAACTTCCTTGATCCTTGCTTCATTTACCAACACCAACAGGGATGACCAGGTGGGTGGCTGGCTCTAGCGTGCAGGGACAAGAAACTGGGCTCCAATTTGGGCTACACCACTTGTAGACTTCTTTCCAGCGTTCCCGAAGGGGGGAGTGTCGATAGTAGAAGTACTTGATGGAAGTATCCCTTTTCTCCTGATGCTGTGCCTCCCAAGCTGAGGTGAGGATTACTCACAATAGCACCCGAACTTGGCTGGCCGTGTAGCCAGGGAGGAATTGCGTGTAAGCCACACCACAACGTACAGTGCCAACCCTTCGCAGGTCACACTACCAGTGAATGCTTGTGAAAGATGTGAGGGAGATGGTCTTCTCTCGGTCCAAAGGCCAATAGCTGGCCTATCTTCAAGAGTCGCGATGCTGTTCGTAGCGAATCCAACGCCAGTAGGCCGCGACTCAGCCTGTCTAGTCCGTGGTTCAGCTGTCGGATGCACCCATGCGCAGTCGTTCCCAGCCAACTCAGAACCTTGAATGATGACACTGACGATGATGCTGGTGACTCTTGTCGCTCAGTCGTGCTGTACGCCCAGTCAGTCCAGCGCAGCAAGCCAGTGTCAATCAGCGCGCAAAACTTGATCGCGCGATAGGGGTCATGCTGCGATGCTGACTCGCAAGATGCCTTGTAATAGGAACGATACCTGAAGGCACGTACATAAAAAATGCGGAGAGGCAGTGAAGAACACGGCTCTCGTCGTTGACTGAGCCAAATGCGTTTGCTCACTGTCGACGGGCTGTGTCAGCGCTGGCACTTGCGCCGCGCTACTCAGGCTGTTTTCTTCTTCTTATTTCTTCTTGTTTCTCTATTGTTCGTCTTCGAGAGTAACACACGGCTTCCCCTCTCTGTTTCGATTTGTCTGTGGTGTCAATCTGATCTTGGCATATTGGTCGACGCTGGGTGGAACAGAACAAATGAGTGAAGATCGATATTCGCACCTTGACGCCAAACTGTATAAAAATCCGGTTTCTTCCTTGGACTTCGATATCGATCCCAGCACCCACCAGAAACTCGAGCAAGACTCTGTGATGTCGCGGTAAGACCCAGAAGTGAAGCCTGGGAGGCCTTGTCGTTTCAATGAGTCGACGCCAACGTCCGTGAGATCCCGGCTTGAGTTCCTAGTCGCCGGGCGCGAAGTTGCTCGTGAAAAAATGAGCCCAAGGAATAAAAGCCCAATGATCCTGATGGGTGATGGCGCTGCCGTGTGGAAAACTTTGCCGGGTTTTGGTAAGCGAAATTGGCCTTTCGCTCGAACAGGCGTGGGAATAATTGAATTTGTGAATTGCGTCGAGGGCTCATCCCCCATAAAAGCACTGCAACGGCGCGGCAGCGGGATCTCACCGGGCCAGTGCCGCTAGAGCGTCCCAGGTTGAAAAAAATGTCCTCTCTGAATGCCCCTGGCGTAACGTGGCTGGCCGCTGTCCGGTCCTTGATATGGAACAGGGTTGTAATTGTTGGGATTCCCGGGGTGAATCACACTGTGTCGAGGTGAAGGCCACCGAAACACGAGCTAACCCTGCTGGCGAGTATTGTGGGAGGCTGAGAACAGCCTAGGGGAAACCTTGGGATACGATTGGCATGAAGATGATTTCGTGGCCTGTCGCCGCAATATCGACAGAGATTCCTCGGAGATGGATGGGCATGAGAGGAATGGGGTGCGATGATGCTTGTGGCAAAAGCGAAATAGAATAAGAAAACGTGACGGCCCAGATGCGCCGGGGCGAGAGGATGGAGAAATTCCGCTTGAATATTTTCTTCGGCCAGTTGATGTTGTTTGGTGTGGAAGTTCAAGTGGCTGCTTCGTACGCTCTCGGTGAGGCTGCTTATTAGTCCTGGCAGCGCTAGGAAGAGAATTCTTAACAATCCTGAACCCTGCGTAGAAAATTTGACCTCCTTTGCTTGTCGACCTTAGATTCGGGGGTGTGGTTGGAAAACCCCTAGCTGGCTGGTGTTGAGGCTGAGTCGGCTCGTTGGTCCTGTAGCAGATGAAATGTGCCGTCCCTTGGAAATGAGGATTTCGGTCCGTGGTGTAAGGTACCGCAGTACAGTTCGAGAGCGGAATGCGACAGGGACGATTGCGCCAAGCGCTGCGCGGCGGGAAGACAGCTGGGGCTGCTGTGGCCGTCGTTTGCCGGTTCTGAGAGAGGGCTCGTGTTGTATGGTCCGGGTTTGTATGTGAAGACGGTGTAACATGCGCGTTGCTTTATAGAGACTGCTTGAATAGTATGACCGAGACGAATGAATCATCAACGGAAACGACGACGTTTGCCTGTTGATGTTGTAGTTGGTAGGCTATGCTATGATGGGTTGAGAGGCCTACGACGTAAGACGAAAGGGCGAAAAGAATGACGGGCTTGGTGGGAGTCGGAAGGTTCTTAAGATTCATCACCCAGGCAGCACATGACACGACGGGAGAAACTGAGATAGGAAACGGGAAGAAAACAGCACGAGCAGGAGGAGGCAGGACTAAGCGCCTTGCATGCATGTGTGATCACGTTGCGTGATGACGAGCGTCAAAATGCACAGTTCGGATCTGGTGGTGCTTTCCTGCGATTTGGCTGCGGTGTCTGCCCTCCAATCCGCGTCATCCGAAGTGATGAAGAGGCCGAGTTCACGATCGGACATATTACATGCAGTGAAGTATCTCACACCCTCTCAGTGCCACCGGTGAAGATAAGAGGCTCAAATGGGGTGACGAGAGCCTTGCGCAGCACACCCTCATGCCGACTTGGCCAACGTGAAGAATCAAGTGACTGTAGGTTAAGCGCCTATAATGGTGACGAAGCTCTCAGTTCACGACGTTGAGTGGAGGAGTTCGTCCATCATGTGGCCTCATGCACCCCCTCAAGTTCCAACGCGGGGTGACGGGTAGAGAGCGGAGCGTGCAGAGAGACGGGAAAGCGGAGGGGCCTTTCTGGATCTCAAATGGCCAAGCCATCCCTCCCAATCCAAGGTGAGCCGAGAGAGGAAAATGGACAGGGAAGCGAAGCGAAGGTGAGGGATGTTTGCCTGCATTAACGCACTGACTGTGTCTGATTCGCGAGATATCTGCATTTTATTCAGCAATGGTTGTTAGCCTCCTTCACCGGGTTGCCAACCGTGCTTGGAAAGGATGAGGAAGGATGGAATGGGAGAATGCCGTGCGCAATTTCTGGGTACGTACTTTTTTGTTTCTCCCCTCTTCCATCTCTTTTTTTTTCCCCTCCAAATCAGATTCGTTCTCAAGTCGCACTGGGACTGCTGCAAGATGGATTTGCACTTTCGAGACGCACGTCACCCGCTCGTGCTCACACTCCTGCCCGGCTGCATCGTCCCGACTCTGTGCTGCTCTGGCACTGGCAGCTTCGGATGGTCGTTCGTTCGTATCTACGGTAATGCAGACCCTTGCATTAGATGCCGCCGCTGGGATGAACCCGAAGGCAACGACAATTTCGACATCAATATATCTAATTGGCGTGGCCTCTACCATGCCATCTAAACGTCGTTTTTGCCTCCTCCTGTCTATCATCGATGATCCGCTAATTGTGTCGCCTCAGCTCCAGCTCTCCAACTTTTTCTCCAGCTCCGACCTCCATCCTTGACGCGCTACTGGATTTTCACTGTTAGCGTGTCATCGATCATCTCAATGACTCGAACGCGAAGAGGCAAGGAAATGCACCGACGGGACGGTATGGCGGCGGCGGCACCGGCCAGGGGATCGAATTTTGATGTCCAGCATGGAGTCCCATCGCGGCCCCGCTAGGCCGAATGGGATCCATTCCAGGCGATTGGTGATGATCTCAACCGGATCCGAAGGTCCAGAATGGCCCTCTTTTTTCCGTACCACCTCACCAGCGGTCGACAGGCTTTGGTCTTAGCTTGCCAGTCCTTTGGAGTCGATCCATCAATTTGGACAGCCGGGTGAACTTCACGTCCTTCCCCGTCGCCCATCTCGCCCGGCTTCAGCCATTCAGTGCCACCAACCGGTCTGCTATTCCGAATGCTACAATCCCGTTATGTGTATTGCTTTGGCTTGGCCACGTTTTGCTCTTCTCCAGCAGATTACGGACACGGCGACTCTAGTCTGCCACAATGGCTTGCTCGAATTTGATTGTGACGTGGTCTACCCAGCCTCTTGGTGGTCACCATCGACGAAGGTCTACGGTGTGAGCTCGGTCAAAACATCCTCTCACCCATACAACAAGTGCGCACCGCCGCCAGGGGGGGTGTCAAGGGGGATTTGGTTGGTGCAGAAGCGGTCGATAGTCCTGTCTCACCTGGCCTCACCCCCTGCACACCGACCAGACTGCCCATCGCCTGCTCTCAGGTCTGGCATCTGGCCCGCCATCTCCAATTTCAACAGCATTCATTGGCTTCTCACCTCGAATCCTCGTTTGTTTTTATTATTGCAACTCATCCCGCTGGCAAGGCAATCGGTGGACAGAAGGCAGTGCACCACGACCCTGGTCTTTTGCGGCCCAAAGAACCATCCACCCTGGCATTGGGTGTCAATTATGGAGCACGTCGTTTACGAACTCGGAAATGACTGTCTTTCTCGACAGCTCCCGGCCCTCGTGTTCGTGATATCAGCTTCTCGGCCTCTTGACCATCGTCTATGCATGGAGTATGGACTCACCTGCAATGAGACGTCCGCGACCAGAGGGATCGCTTCTTATTCGTTGGGCCGTCGCAGAAGAAGGATACGGTGGCTAAACTGCACCTTATTGATATGCGAAAACGATCTCCGACGAGAAAGGCACCACTGCGATGGATGATCCTGGCGCCCAACTCTGTCAGCTTCCGCGAGGCGACTGGTCCTGAACCTGCGGCTTCCCGTACCCAGCAACTCGTGCTTCTTTATTCCTCCTTAGCTCATGCAGCCACTGAGGAGAAAAGAGTCTGCGCTATTGCGCCCTTTCTGCAGGAGGGCGACAGCTGTAAGCCTGTCAACGCCTAGACCAGGCGAGCCCTAAGACCCGCGGCTCGATGCAAGAAGAGAATGCGCCAGGCGCCCTAGGGATCGCAACTGCAACAGCGATTCAAACCCCTGGAATGCCCATGTGGTCTTTTGCCTGGTATGCATCGCAGCGTAGGACAGCACATGCCACGAACATTTGCATCGGCTCGAGTCTTCCTCGACTGAGTCGACGTACCCTTCCCGTCTGCGTCTCATCGAGCAAGACCTCATATGCACTGCCGTTGTTGTGGCACAGCCTGGAAGCTCACGGACAGACTGAGTCGCTTCGTGCCAGTCCTGCCTCCCTCGCGCCCTTGAGTTTCGACCGACGTCCGCTGTTCTCTGTCTTTCGGGTCTGTGTCTATCTCATTAGGCCATGGTAATTTAAGGGACCATCAATAGCGTGCGCATAGGTGAAGTCAGTGTTGAAGAAATTTTTTTGACTAACACTTGACTCATTAGCAGCCAGGTCTGCTGCATTCCTCAACGACGGCCGCCGCGGTTTCCCACCATCGTCATGGCTGACCGAAATGGTCCGAATGCGTCTTCGGCATCAGCCATACTTCACCCGCCTTGCCGTTCTCCGTACAGTATCGCAGCACGGCCATGCTGTCTGCTCGTCAGATCTACACCCACAGCAATGGGTCGCTCCATAAGTCAACGGGCTTTGGTGTTGTTGGGACTGCCGCGGATGCAGGCGCGTGGGAAAACGACATTCAGTAAATCGCAACCAAAAACACCAAGCTTCGATATCCTTTACTGAAGCACACGCCCCTTCTCCGTATTCCCTGCAGACCAGAGACGAGATAGCGTCACATAGGCCGCAATTCCTAGCGTGCCGGGTGGATGAAGCCCTCGGAGCCCCCCCCCCCCCCTGCTGCAGTTGGTATTGTAACATTGTTCCCACATTGGTCCAGCGTCTCCCGTCTCCAACATCCGCTGGAGACGGCGCCCTCTCCTCATGTCGCATTCATACCCTGTCTCTCCTCCACCGAGTCCACCCCTACCCAGCTGTCTGGCTTTTGGCGCGGGCTTCCGATTGTGAACACTGAATACAGGGCTTCAGTGCAGCATGTCTCTCGCTTGGTTCGCTTCAGCTGCTACCACCACAAAAAAAAACTATGATTTTTTTTTCCCTTAGAATATGGCAACCCCTTTCCCCTTTTATCGCGAGCCGCAAGTTTCGGTCAAGAAGCCGGAGCTGGCAGGTCGTGGGCAGGCCTGCGTGTCTACCGGCCGACCTGTCTGTTGCCTGCACAGGAACTGATTGTCTCCTTGCATATTGATGCGGTTGTCAATGTTAACCCTGGTCGGTCAATGATATTATCGTTGGAAAGGTTGTGCGTATCGTGGCCCGTATCATCCATAACTTTGCGCCCAAGCGGCAGGTTACGCAAAAAGTTTTCTATGTTTTGGTGTGGTACGCAATGCAATTTGCTTCTTGGGCGTCGTTGTGAAAACTTTTCATCGCTCACCGAGGAAGAGGGCTCATCTCAATTTCGTTTTCCGTCCGTCCTCATTCGATATCATTCCCTGACCCTCTTCGTGCCAGCCATACCAAACGTACCATATTACTCCGGACATGGCAAGGTCGTCACACAGTGACTCATAATAACGCAGACCCTAAGCAAGCAGAAGCAAAGGACCGGCGCGCCATCTGCTGCGCAGGTGTGCGCACCTCTACGATCGCGAGGTGTGCGGTATAGGATGATGATGCGCACCGCCAATTCTCTCATGCTTTCCGTCCCAACTCTCAGCAACTCCTTCTGCACTGCTGTCCAACGCCCACGGCCGTCGAGTGTTTGCTACATTTGCACCTCGCCCTATCAGACCCTTCCGGACCCTCTTTTTAGAGCCATCAGAGGGCGGCAATGCTCTCTGATAGGGCGATAAAGAACACGTCGCCCGGCGCTCTTCTAGAATCTCCTCCTCTGCCTCCGGTACAACGACCAGTCAGGTCGGACGGACAGGGCCGTGGAAGGGGGCCGCTAACGAGGGCCGCATCCGCGTCCTAATCCTGTGGCCAGGCTCAGGGGTTTATCGCAGTTGCAGTTTCTCATGCGCCTGGCCACTCATTCTCTGGTGACATCTCACAAGTGTGAGGTGCATTTGCAAGGGCTCTGCTCCCCTAACCCAACGCCTCTGACCATCAAGACAGTGATTCCCAGATCACACACCCATGCGCTCATATCGAAGACGCACCAAAACCCCACTGGTGATGGCTTCATTGACGTCTTATTCGCCTACCGACCCCTCTAGCTGGGAGTGCGCAGCCCTGCCTGCAACGATCGATGCTGTCGGCCCCGTGCGCCCCAAGTCGGCCCCCCCACCGAAATCCTGAAAAGAAGCCACCGTTCCCTCCCAAAAATAGGGCAAAGGCCTTTGGAGGCTTGCTTCACACGTAAACCGCTTTGTTCCTCTACAACGTGCCCCTTCGTCAACCTACTCCGACTCATCGGGTTCCAGGCCCAGACCGCATATGTGACAGGCGTATCAAACCAAGCTGGCGCTCACCGACTCTTCGGCTGTCCATAGCAACCGCCCTTGCGATGCCCTCCTCTTCAAAACCTTCCAGTCCAAATTCACGGACTGGCGGGGGGGCATTTGCATGGCATTGCATATTGTTGCAGACGCGAGGGAGAAGAGGAGGGGTATTGTGCGTCTTCTATGCGCGCATTCAAGCCCTATTTTGACTTTTTCTTGCTCCCCAAATGCCCGCTGCCGGTTGGGTTTCTGAAGAAACGGCCTCGCTCCCATACGCCCGACAATGGGCATCCTTAGGGTTCGGTGACGTAGAACATTACGCACACGATGAATTTGCGACCAAATACCTTTTCTTACCGCTCTATTGTCATATGGCTCTCTATAGTGCCATGGCCCGTATAGAGACATGGCCGGATATACAACGTTGCCAAAAATGATGATATGTTGCGGCCATGTGACGCACTGCCCGTAAGAGGACAGCACGCGGCCCAAAGGATCAGCTCACTGCCCGGCTGCTTGCCTACTTGCCCGCCGAGCTCATAACACAAGGAGCTCAAGACCTGCCTGTCTATCTGGCAACAGTGTTCCGATGAGGAAGATAGGACCCGGGAGACGGTCAAGTGAACCAGGCGGGATGCGACGTCCGACGCTCGTTGATCTTGACATGCACCAAAGTGGACAATCGCATCCATAGCTACGAAAATCCGCGCCTCTTTCGGTAGGGAGGGAGCGAAAGATTCTGGAGGTGATGAGCGGCAACGAGACTTGAACACCTTTGCGGGCCTTCGCGCGCTCCGCTTTCGGCTGGCTACTTAGATGCATCTTCTGCGACGATGAGCACGAGCGGTAAAACGGTGGACGACGAACAAAAGTCCATCCGCCGCCTTTCGACTGGCCGGATAACGTCTGGGCCCCGATGGCCCAGACAAGCGATGATCATCTTCAACTTTCCGCCCGCAGATTGCTAAAGAATATTTCCCTGATTTCGATGTCCGATGCTTCTCTCAATGTCTTTCGTGCGACGCTGCATCCCATCGCACGCGCCGCCCGCTGGAGTAATCCCAGAAAATAAGAATTAAGAAAACAGAGAAAGAGCTACCATGCAGTAATAGGTGCAGATGGTTCCCACAGCCCGAGCCCTAGCCCCCTGCACACGCTTGACCTATCGGCAGGGGCATGATTTCTGCAACAACGGCGGCAGAAGGGACTGGAAACTGGAGGGGCATTCCTAATTCTGCAATTTTTGCTTGCATTTTCCTCTAATTCTCGAATCGTGTAGCGAACGTAAAAGGGTTTCAAGGGGAGCATCTCGGTTGACGGGCATGCAATTCGTTGACTGGCCCGATTATCCAGATGAGTTCCGAGCCAATGGCGGTTGTCGCATATCAGATGGCAAGAAGAATCAGATGACAGGTCGACCGCATTCGTATCTGCGCTGATACATTGCTGTTAAAATCGGACTTGTGTAGGCGGCCTCTACAAGATAAGTTGCGAAGGATATCGCTCAGCGGAGCCAGCGGTCCTTCCAACTTGCGAGCACAACAGTCCGCAAGCACATGACCTGCTCTCGCTGGACAAAACACGTCTTCGACCTTGGTCCTGCGCCGCCGTCACGCAACAAGTGAGTCAATTCGTCTAGTTGGCCTCTCGCCTGGACGGGTTTCGTGCTCTCTGTCGTCAATGGACTTACACGACGAAAATTGCCAGATACCAAGCGCCACGCAGCCTCGAAAACGAGTGTCGTCGGGATGAGCCACGCGTATCTCCGTCCCTGGTACCTTACCCAAACGCCACACCCGTCTCAAGGGTCACAACGCGTCTCCCCGATTCGGAAAAGGCTTGTGTGGCGCAGACCAGCATTCCCGTGGAACAGCAGTCGTTCTCATCACCATGCTCGCCAACCATCCCTCAACGTTAGTGATCCGAAGGTGCAAATACACCCCCGTGCTTTTTTGGGTTTATATAACGTAAAGCACTGCTTTTTTGGGCTAAAGTAAGCAAATTTCGCTTACTATAGTAATCTCTATATAAACTAAAATCAATTAGCTCTAAATAAACTCTAAGTTAAGAGCTAGGGCTTCTTCTATATAATAATTAAGAAAATCCCTCTCTAATTATACTAACTCCTCCTCTATAAGAGACTCCTACGTTATCTATAGTATTAGCTGCGAATATACCCCCTCTTAGGCCTATAAATATAATAATAATATCGCGACATTATTAGTAATAATAGTATAACAGGTATTATAAGAGGAAAAAAAGAGCCTAAAAGTTAGCCTTACTATAATTATTAGGTTAGGTTAGCCTTATGCTAGCTTAGTTAGGTAAGGTGGTAAGCAGTGCCCCACTTTTCCTGCTTTTTTTTTAGCTAATACAAAAGCACTGCTTTTTTCAGAAAAAGCAGAAAATTCGGAACACTACTCAACGTCCCGCGGGAGGTCCGGGTAGTGGGGTTAAATTCTCGCCACCTCCAGACGCCCGGATCTCCCGCTCGGTCCGGGGCCTTCGGAGGCAGGCCCCATTCGCGGGCTGAAGAGAATCTCACCAGAGAAGTCTTTCTGGACCTCACCACCCTTTTCACTGAGTGACTCTTTTCTTGCCTTCGGCGGTGTTCGAACCTACTGGTGACAAATACATTGGACTATCTGGTCGGATTGCATTTCCCAACGGACACTGGCTATACTTGCAACGCTTGTAGATTGAGAGACGAGGCTTGTTCACACACCCGTCTCAGATACTTCCAAGCAAATGTACCCTATCCTTCTTTGCTTTCGTCTCGTTCCTAAGCATGGCGGGCTTGCAGATGCTGGCTTCGTTGTCGGCCTTAGGCTCTGATGCGCCGGGCGAAATCTGGGCTCACTCACTCGTTGTTTTTCTTCACTGCAAATTCCCACTCACACCACACACGCCTACACTCTGCGGCCAGCAACCAGTCAATGTCTTGGCTCACCCGACACTACGGCGGTTTTCGCTGCGACCTCGTGGCCGCAAGGCTTTGGGCCGCCAAAAAAAAAAAAAAAAAAAAAACTCTAAGGGAGGAGGGCAACACACGCGCAGGGTAAAATGTGTGCATTATCGCGCCCTGCCAGCTCAACCGATGAAATTTTCGTCATGTTCCCCGATCTGTTAGGGTCCAGATTTCCGTACTGCTGACAATTACACGACTGGACGCCTTCCACGACAATTCCATTCGGTTCCCAGTTTTTCCCTGGTCGACTGGCGCTGTTGTCTCCCTCCTTGGGAATTTCGGTTTTTCTTCACCCCCTCCTAGCGGTCGCCTGGCGCACGCCCTCTCTTTTTCTCTTTGGCGCCAGATTGTTCCGCGATGCGCTACGACCATGTCAAGGAGTCACACCTTTTTTTTGGTTCCCTGTGATTTGCTAGCGCGCCAGGTGACTCATACTTCGATGGTTTACCAAGTTTGGTCTGGACCTGCGTTCTGCCGTGAACGCCGGTGGTAATTGGGCTGTTGTGTATCCCGGGTGGTTGGGGATTGGTGTAATTTGTTCTTTCAGGGTATTGATATCGCCTCCATTTTGGGGGGGTCGAAGGCTCGGAGGCTCGGCACCGCCCCCGATGACGACCGTGCTCCCAGCGCCTTGAAAACAACGGTGTTTCATTCGTGCCACTCAAAGGGCGGTTTCTATCGAATCGTCTGCAATGTTCGCTTCATTTTGCAAGGGCTTGGTACGGGCTGTGCAGGCAGCAGTCGGCGGAAATCTGTCAGGAGAGATGAGGATGTGTGAGACAAGGGTGGTTTAGGAAGGTACTCGGGCTTATCTCAACTTGCGTTACCGAGAGGATGTCTTCTTTTTTTGTCCCTTGTAGTGGCACATCGTAAGAGGCCGGATAATGTGCACCGCCCCGACGACGTGGTTCTTGTCTGAGATGCGCCGGGTTGTTGGATGCTGGACTCTCGGATCTGAGATCTTGCAATGGCTGTCTGGAACGAATGGCTTCACATGTCGCCTCATTCACGTAGGCTTTCCACGATGACGCCTTGTCACTGCTGGTCTCGGTAAATTGAAGCAGGCTTTCTGTTGAGGATGAGTCGAACGGTGCGCAAATGCGCGTTCTGAGTGGATGGTGAGCTTGGCCCTGAGGCTCGTGAAGTACTGAAGTATGTCACAGATATGTGGGGAGGCTTGCATGTTCCACGAGTACAATACTACGTAAGATAGGCTCGATGGCCGCTGGAGGTGACAGTGCGCGGACACTGGGTGGACGTGAAGATGATGTTCAGCCTGTCTTTACATAGTCAGCTATAGAAGGAGGTTTCTCGGCAGTCGAGATTGGTCGCTTGAGAAGGCAGATGGTTCGCAATTTAGATCTCGTTGATATGGTCACGCAGCTGGTTTCCGCAACTAAGGTATGTGACCCCAGAATTCGAGCTCTGTTGCAACTAGCAGCAGTGAGGGGGAGAGCGGCCTCCTGGGTTGGACTGACGTAAGCGTGTAGTTGCCTCAATGATGTACTGCGGTCTTGCGTGAAGTCTTTGACGCTGTGGACGATGAATATGTGGGGAGTTAGAGGGAGACGGAGTCCGGTGATGCCTAGAAACACCCGGCAAAGACACCCACATGTTTCTATGTGTGACCATCGCAGGCCACCTCAAGCAGCTACATGGACGTCAGTACGTCCCCGTCATGGAGGATTTGGGGGACTCCTTGGTTTTGGTGAACCCCCTGGGTTGAAAGCAACGATTTACACTCGCACTCGTCCATGCGCTGAATCGTTCCTGCTGTATGCTCGACCAGAGTTCCGCGCTGACTGGAGTGAAAAGGTTGGGAATTGCCATCAAACTAGTGTCAAAGGTGTTGCAAGCTGTGCTTGATTGATAAGCTTCCAGTCAGAATCTACGCCAGGCTGTAGAGACCGCAAGAAATGACAACGTTTATTCAAACTGTTCTGGCAAGGCCTGTTATCAGCCGACAAGGTTCAACCCAACTTGCAAATAGGGTTTCCGGATTTCAATGTCTCACGATTTTGCGGAAGGGCTTTTTGGAACGTTGGCAACATGGGAATTTAGACCCTGGTGGTCTTTAATCAGGTTGAAAGGATCTAACCTTTCTGTTCTAGTTAGAGTCTGGTTGTTTGGAAAGCTGTGAAAGCTGATTTCTTATAAGGTGCGTTTTATTTGCCATGCGTGATATAGATATCCCGAGCAAGGCACTGAGTGTTTGGGGGAAACGTATCAAAGCTCTCATGAGATATCACCGACGAGGTTTCAAACTCAGTCTAGCATCATAGTTTAAACGTTTGATAGCGGGACAAGATCCTCGAGCTGACTCGAATACCTCCTTCATCGAAAACTTGGCTTCAGAGGGGGCTTCTTCGCCAGTAAACATGATCAATTGGCGCCTTCGCGAACCCATTGGGACTGTGACTAGTTGTGCAAAATAAAAGTCAGTTCATATAAACCTCTGCCACTATGACCAATCTGAATGGCAATCCTATAAACAAACGCCAGCTAACTTGATGAAACGAGTTTCAAAGACTGCAGACAAACTACTTCAAGATCCCTTGCGCCCAGTATCGCACATGGCTCAAACGCACCCGGAAAACCCCTTTGACTCCACTGCACTTGAGACCAGAAGACACTTCCGAGGGAGTTCGAAGGAACCCAGAACCTGAATCCAATACCTGCTTCGTAACCATGAACCTATCATAATGCTTGGGATCATAGTGAGACCACGGGAGGCCCTACAGGGTCCGTGCTAGCCTGAAAACAACAGAAACATCAAAGCAAAAGGGTTACTATTACGATATGGGCAAAAACTGGACGAACAGGGAATCGAACCCTGGACCACTCACATGCTAAGCGAGTATTATACCACTAAACCATTCGCCCGTGGAATGATTTCGCCCGGACTTGAACCGGAGACCTTCAGTGTGTTAGACTGACGTGATAACCAACTACACCACGAAACCATTGATTGTTGAAGGCTGAGGTGGATGAGTGGCTTGTGAAAGAAGCACCAGTGGACGAGACGGGATGGGGGCGTTGAGGCAATTTTTTTGTGCGTGGGTATTCGGGGCTGTTGATGGGCCAATTGGGGGACCCTACCAAAAATTTGGAAAATAACTCAGATCCTTGTCTGGAATTTTGGGATTTTTTTCCGTGTAGGACCCGCTCGGCTTCCGCTTGTCTCCCGCTGGAGTCCCGCAATGCTTCCGCCGGGACCCGCAGGCTTCCCGCCACCTCACCGAGTTCGATCCGTTACTCGGGGTGATCTACTCTGGCTGAGCAGGCAGCTGGCCGAAAGTCTGTTGGGAAGCTTACAATACAGCATTGATACCACTCGTTACCGCAATGTCATTCCTGTGGGACATCTCAAGTTACACAAATAAACTCTCCATGTTTTTCTTGGTAGCCACAAATCTCGCCATCATATCCTACTAGCTTTTCCTTGTGCTTCTCCTTGGTGGTCGTCTCAAGAACCCTTATCATCCCGTCGCAGGACGAATCAATAGTGATGGAGACTTGATCCAGCCCAAAAAACCGTGCCCCTGCGTTTCTAAGCTTAGTCTAGACGAAGCCAGATATCATATGCGGGCGCGGTGCAGAGTGATAGAGTTAGCATAGCTAGGTATAGCTGAGGTTAAATATTCTTCTCTAGCCCTCTAACTTATTATATAGGAGCTAGGGGACTTATCTAGGGCTACCTAGTACCTCCCTATATCTCTTAACTTCTATAGACTTCTCTAATATAGCTTATTAAGCCCTCTCTCTTATAATATTATCCTAGCTTATAATATAATCCCCCTTATTTAAACTAATTTATTCTTAGACTAATTTACTTAATAGTTATCTAGAGGGTATCTAATACCTCTCTATAGGATTTTATAACTTCTTAATTTCTATAGGTTTAGAATTTAATATCTCTTATTCTAATTATATAACTCTTTTTTAAATAGCTAAATAACTTAAAAAAAGTAATTAACTAGTAATAAGATACCTATCCTCTACCCTAGCTATTCTTATAGCTCTTATACCTAGGTATTAAGGGATTTTATAACTTAGGGGAGTAATAAGCTAGTAATAAAGCTATTCCTATACTTTAATTACTCTTATAACTTTATTAAATAGATCTAGGATTACCTAGTAGTTATTTAAATAGCTATAGCTAAGCTTCTTTTTATAATAGTTACTCCTTTTTTTATAAAGTTATATTAAGATATACTATTATTTAAGCTTATTTTTATTATTTTAGATTTAGTCTTAGAATTATTATATTTTCTATTTATTATTATATTTTTAATACCTTTATAAGAGTAATAAAGATATTCTCTTTCTAGGGATAAAAAAGGTTTTTATTATAATATAAGGAGCTATGAGTAGTTATCTAGTAGTTATCTAATACCTCCTTATACTTAGTAAAGTTAGTTAAAGCTAAATAATATAATAATCTAGAGATTATTCTCCTTTTAATTATATAAAAGCTTAGTTTTAATATCAAGTTAGAAATATATAAATATTATTTAAAATCTTACCCTATTAAAATCTCTCTTTCTTATTTCTTTAGATCTATAGTACTAATATTACTATTATTAATAACTTATTATTAGCCCCTTACTCTCTTATTAATAACCTTATCTTAATTACTATATAAGAAATTTATTACTATATCTTCTACTACTACTAATACCCCTAATACTACCCCCTACCCTACTACGAGGGGTTAGACCTAAGTTTGCTTAATAAGACGTCGCTATAATACTATTTATTTAAGCTAAAGAGGAAAAAGGGGAAGTTTTCCTCTCTAGTAGAGATTTCGCTAGTCTATAGGGAATAACTAGGTAAGCTCTAGGTAGGCCCTAGGTAGCTCCTTAAGGTAGTAAACCTAGGTAGAAGCCTAGGTAAGCTTAACCTAAGCGTAGCTTATAATACTATCCCCCCTTTTAGCTAGTCCCCCCCTAGGTATAGGCTAGGTTATTATTATTATTTATAACTAGTTTATATAAGGCTTTATACCTATTTACTATAGTAATCTCTATAATAGCCTCTATAAGCTCCTAGGTAGGCTCTATATACCCCTCCTACTTAACTAGGACTTTATACCTCTACTCTCGCCTAACTACTTTCTATTATACTATATATATCTCCTCTATATACTACTTAAATTTGCTATTATTAGCTATAATTAGTAGTAGCTAGGGGTCTATCCTTATCTACGTAGGTAAGAGGTCCTCTAGTACCCTCTAGAGGAGGTCTATATAGAACCTTAGGTAGATATTACTAGGTATATCTAACTTAATAATATATAGGCTTAGGACTCTAATTATAGTATATTATAATATAATTATAATAGCTTCTTACTAGGCCTAGGGCTCTTATAGTTAGCTATTAAAAGCTAAACCTTATTACCTACTTAGTACTCCTCTATAGGCACCCTATACTAATTTATATTCTCCTCGCTATACTATTAAGTAGCTATAATACTTATTTAAATAAAGTTTACTACTTCCTATAGTCTTATTACTAGGAGGGTAGCTACTATATCCTTAGAGGGGGATTCTTCTACTACGTTATTTACTATAAGTATAGGGTTAGTATAGTACCTATGTTCTAAGAAGAATAGCGAGAGCCTAGTTATATTACTAACCCTATTATAGAGTATTAGCTAGGTAGTAAGTAGGAGCTACCCCTAGTTATCCTATACTTAGGTTATAAATATATATAAGATAGCTTATATCTCCTAGTTTTACCTCTTAATATTACTATTAGTCTATAGGTAGTATATAATACTTAATAGCCTCCTTATACTAGTAAGGCAGTAGAATTTAGCCTAGAAGTAGCTTACCTAGTTAGACCCTTAATTACTAATAATACTATATAAGAACTTATAAAACTAGAAGTAGGAGGTAAGGAACTAGTAGGTATAACCTTTTACCTCTATAATACCTATCTCCTCTAGTATTACTAACTTACCTAGCTTATTTATTATAACCTATAAGTATTAGCTAGTATTATCCTTTATAAGTAATAAGTTTATAATAAAGTCTATTAAGAGGTCTAAGTATAACTAGGTAAGTACTAGTAGGGGTTTTAGGAAGCTCCTCTTAGCTTACCTCTAGATATATATCCTACTATAGATATTATAGTTCCTTATAAATCTCTATACTATTTATAATTATCCTAGCTAATAGAACTACTAGCTTATTATTTCTAGTATATTATTATAGCTTAGGTAAGTAGTTATATTTAAGTTATTACTCTATTAGATAATCTTTATATAGAGCTCCCCTAGTAGGTTATTATTATCCTCCTTACTAGGTACTTATAGCCTCCCTCTAAATATTAGTCTCCTCTAACTATTAATATTATACTTACTAATTTAGACCTTAGCTTTTATATCTAGTAAGAAGCTCTAAAGCTAATAAGTAACTATATAGTATATAGCTTTATATATTATATCCTTCTTTATAATTTCTAGCTATAATACTTATAGTTTAAGGTTGCTATTAAAGACTATAATATCTAGGACGTTAGTATAGCCCTTCTAACTTCTCCTTACTAGGGGGCTAACTATAAGGTCCCCGCGGGGGTAGGCGTAGTCTAGTAGTAGCTATAAGACCCTCCCCTGCTTCTACTAGTTATTCTACCCTTATAGTATATCCTACTCCCTCTAAGAGAGGGTATTAGGGGCTACTACTTCCTTACTAAGGCGGTATTTAATAGTAAAATTATACTAGGATAGCTCCTCTACTTACTAGCTCTAGCGCTTTATAAGGCGCTACTTTTTTATAAAGTATTTAAGCCCCTAGTAATTAGTTAGTATCTTAAAAGTAGTTATATTATATAGCTCTACCCTCTATATATATAGGTAAGAAAGGACTACTAGGAGCTCCTTATTATAAATAGGGTAGTTATACTCTATAGATAAGAGCTTCTATAAGTAGAACGCTATAGAATATTAAATACTCTCTAGGTTAACTTATAAGAATACCCCTCTTAGTATAAATCCTAAATAGTTAGTTTTAATAATAGTTTTATCTTCTAAACTAAACTAGTAGAATACTAGCTAGGTATTAAAAAGCTACTTAAGCTCTAAAAAGGCTTATTCTTAATTATCTCCCTACTAGAACGTTATATTCTTCCTAATAAGTAGTATAAGTAGTCTAATAATATCCCTATATTCTAATATAAATATACTATAATAGTTTATAAACCCTAGGAAGCTCTAGACCCCCTTTAGAGAGGTAGGGGGTAACTACTTAGTAATTACCTAGAGTTTCTTAAGATTATAAGAGAGACTCTCTCTTATTATTATAATAAACCCTATATACTTAACCCTCTTAACTAAGAACTTATACTTTATAGGGTTAAGGTTTAGGCTTATATTTACTAGCCTCTAGAGGACCTCCTAGACCTTCCTCTTATAGTCTTCCCTTATTCTATTAGAGTAAATTAATATATTATCTATATAAGTAATAATAAAGTAATTAAGGAAGTCCTATAGGGTGCTATTAATATATTACTAAAAGCTAGTAGGGGTGCTAATTAAGCTAAATAGGTAGACTACTTACTTAAATAACTTATACTAGGTATAGAATATAGTTCTCTCCTAGTACTCCTCTACTACTCTTAACTTATAAAAAGCTATTATTATATCTAGCTTAGTATATTACTTAGCTATACTTACTTAGTATAGCGTCTTAGAGATTAATAGGAGGGGGTAGTAGTCTTTTTTATAATTATATTAAGAGCCCTATAGTTAATATAAAAGCGAATTCCCCTACCTAGCTTCTTTATAAAGAGTACTAATACCTTAGTAGGTAAGCTACTAGCTTTAATAAACCCCTTATCTAGGAGGTTTTATAAGGTCTTTTTTAGTACTAATAGCTCTTCTCTTAATATATTATAGAGGGAGCTCTAGGGGAGTAATAGCTCCCTCCTATCTAGTCTTAGTATAAGGTTAATCTAGTAGTCTACCCCTAGTTACTTAAGGGGTAGTAGGTAAGCTTTATTAGAGTTAAATAGCTTAAGAAACTCCCTTAAGACCTAGTTTAGTAGATAGTATTATTAATCCTCTTTTAGTCTTAGGTTTAAGGCTTTTTTAATATTAGATAAGCTAATAGCTTATATTAGTACCTCTTTAGTACCCTCCTAGTACTTACCTTATTATCTTACTAGGTATTAATAGATTATAGAGAATAAGGGTATATTAAGGAACCTCGTAGCCCTTATTTCCTTTATAAGGGGAGTTTCTTCTTAATCCTTTAGGTATAGCCTAACTTATCCCCTCTTATAGTATACTTAGTAAGCTATAGCGTTATAAATAACCTAGCTTTATTCTATCTAAGGGCGCCTTAAGAGGATATTAGAGTCTAGGCTATTAACTATATATATAAAGATATATTAGGTATAGCTACTATTTCTAGGTTAAATACTACTATACCTAGTATATTACTTAATAATAATCTACTAAGTATATACCCTCTTATAAGTTAGTATCTCTTCTTAATATATAAAAAGCAGAGGTATTAAGCTAGGGAAAGGTTAATTATTATATAGGTATTACTCCTAGTATTTACTAGGGTATAAGCTAGATATCTTTTATTAACTCTAACTTAAATAATAATAAGCTTATTATTAGCTAGTTATTCCTATTTATATTCTTCCTAACCTAATATCTCCTCTTTAGTAAGCTCTAGGGCTTAATTTTACTCTAGAGTTAGTCTTTTCCTAACTCCTTATCTTCTTCTAAAGAGTTATTTACTACTTAGTAGTTATTTATAACCTCGTAATATATTATTTCTTCTTTTAAGGTCTTTACTTTTATAACCCTAGGTAGCTAGTCCCCCTTATTAAAGTAGTACTAGGTAATATAACCTCTAGCTCTATAAGTATAATAAATATAGGGGTCCCTTATACCCTTCTAAGGTTATTAGTATTATACTAGGGAGGTACCTAAGGAGGATCTAGAGTTTTAGTAGTTATAGCGTCTTACTTCCTTAACTTATAAGATATATATAGCTCTAGTTATATAGGTATCCCCTTTAATATTCTTAGTAGTAGGTCTCTAGTAGGTTATTAAGTAATTACTAGTAACCTTTTAATACTCTACTTTCTATATAATACTCTAGACCTTTAAAAGCTAGCTATTATAATTAGCTAGTAGGTTAATAATAATTAGCTAGTCCCTTAGCCTAGGGGTAAGGGAGGCCTCTAGAAGTAAGATCTAGACTTAGCTAAGCTAGTTTATATTACTTATATTAGCTAGTATTTACTTAAATCTTAGTAAGAAGGTTACTAGGGATTCGTTCTCTTTCTACTAGAGGGTTTATAGTTAGGCTATAGCTTATAACTAGATATTTAAGTCCTTATATATCTAGTTTAGGTAGATTATAAAGTCTTTAGGGTTATATTTCCCCCTACCCCCCCTAGCTCTATAGAAAGTAAAGACTACTTACTAGGCTATAGTATCTAAATAGGAGTTAATAAGGTACTATATCTCTATATTTATAGTATAGAACGCTTTATCTATAGTAATCTTATACCTTATTTATTATACCTAGGTAGTATATTCCTTTTACTTACTTAAAAACTTTAGAGGTAGGGGTAGTAGCTTCTAATATACTATACTAGGTATTACTAATACCTTACTAGTAGTACTTATAAGGGTCTGCGTAGCTACGCGTTAGCTATTCCCCTACTTAACCTCTTATAACTATTACTAGAGGGACTCTATTACTACTACTAAATTAGCTTATAATAGCTTATCTTAAGTTTTAGCTATACTACTATTAACTATCTTATTAACTAGTAGGGAGTAGCGCTTAACCTATTATTATTATTATAGTAGTAAGCTTAAATATATAAGGGGTTAGACCTAAGTTTATTTAATAAGAGGTTATTATAATACTATTTATTTAAGCTAAAGAGGAAAAAAGGGAAGTTTTCCTCTCTAGTAGAGATTTCGCTAGTTTATAGGGAATAACTAAGTAGGCCCTAGGTAGGCCCTAGGTAGCTCCTTAAGGTGGTAAACCTGGGCAGAAGCCTAGGTAAGCTTAACCCAGGCGTAGCCTATAATACCTACTAATATACTATATATTACTAGTATCCTTATAATAGGTAAGCTCTAGGCGTGCTCCTATTACTACTACTTCTTAATATAAGTAAAGTAGGAGCTACCTAAGGATATAAATACTAAGCTTAAGCTCCTTATAAGCTTAATTATATACTTTAAGAGTAATAATAAGTATATAGTCCTTAGCTAGTACTTATCTAGTACTTTACTAGCTTTAGGTTTTAAATTACTTATTAATTTATAAATTTATTACGAATTTATTTATTTTTAAATACCTCTATTAAATATAAGTATTGTATTAAAATAAGTAATAAAAAGGCTTATATTAATTTAAGCTTTATTTACTATTTTCTAGTTCTTAGCTACTAACTCCCTATAGCTTATTTATTATATAATAAGTATTACTAATAAGCTTAAGCGCTTAATAGATAAGGGCTACTCTAAGCCTAATATTTAGGTATAATATACTAAGAATAAAGTAGGTTATCTAATACCTCCTTAGTACTTTATTATTAGTTCCTAATTATATCTAGGAGGAGATCCTCGCTACCTAATTTATAATTAAAAAAGCCCTCTAAGCTAAGAAAAATAAAGCTAATATTATACTTAAGAAGTATAAGGCTAAGGAGATAGAGATCTCTATAGAACTAGAGAATTACTAGATAAACGCTTTAGAGGAGGCTATTACTTACTAGTAATACCTCGCTAAGGAGGCTAAGAAGTAGATTAAGTTATTATATAAGTAATATAAAAAGCTTATTTATTATTATATAATAATAGAGTAGCTAGCCTAGAAGTAGCTAGAGGTATAAGAGGTATAAGCTTAGCGCGCTAAGGAGTTACTTAACTCCTATAATAAAGTTATAAGTTTATATAATCCCTACTAGTATCTCCCTAGTACTTAGCTAGTTAATATTTCTACTTTAAAGTAGAATTATAAGGCTTTAGATACCCTATTTATTATAAGAGGAGATAATAACTATAATAATAATATTATAAGCGCTAGTGCTTAATAGATTTAAAATCTTTAGGAGTACCCCTAGTAAGCTACTAATAACCTCTAGGTAGTAGTTAGTTACTTTTAAGTATTTTTCTAGTCTCTTTCTACCTTATTAGGGGCCTTTAGGCTAGTAAATTAAGATACCTAGCTAGTATGCCCTATTTCTACCTTATTAGTAGTCCCCTATTAAGTTACTTATTAAGTTATATAGGGGTTATAATACTTTTAATTATAATCTAGCTTTATAGTTATTTTATAAATCTATAGATATATTATACTATAGCTCTTATAAATTATCTAGTTTGCTATAGCCCTTCTATTTGATAAGGTATTAATAGTTATGTCTAGGGCCCCTATAGGTAATAATATAGTCTATTATATAGATATTATTATTACTATTAATTAGAATATCTCGTAGTGAGATAGCTAAGCTAAAAAAAAGCTCTAATTATATAGGAGCGAATATATTATAAATTTAGTACGTCTTATTAATCAATAGCTTATATACTTATCCCTTCTTAATTACCCGTTAGATTCTAAATAGGCTTAAATATTTATTAGAAAGTTTATAATAAGGTTACCTCTACTTAATATTTTTAGTTAAGAGTAAGATAAGGTCTCCTATAGTAAAAATAATAGGGGCTCTCCTCTAGTTAAAGAACTTATTATATATTTTATTATATTTATAGAGTAATTTAGTCATAGCTAACCTCTAGGCAAGTAGGCTATGAACTCTATTATATATTCCTAGGACTAAGACTTTTAGCTAGGGTTTAATATTATTAGGTCCCTATAGAGAATATCCTATTAGTAGCTGAGTAGGTAATATTCTAATAGCCTTATAGTAGGAGTTATTATAAATAAATTAAGCTAGGTTAAGTGATACGGTCTACGTAGTAGGCGAAAATTATAGGTGAAAATTCTATGAATTTAGAAGGTTTTTTCCTTAAAGGCAATAAGCCCTTTTATAAGGGTTAATACGTTTAGGTACGTTTAACGCGTTAAACGCGTTAAACGCGTTAGACGCCCTTAAGTAGGATAACTACGCTAAGCGCGTTTAGTATTAATTACCTATATAAGAAGAAAAAGGCGTTAACTACGATATATAGTATAAATTTTAATTTATACCTCCTATTGTAGTAACGTACTAGTAAGTAGAGCTATATTATTATATATAAGTAACTATATATAACCTTGCTTCCTTTCCGTTCTATATATTTATCGTATCCTGCTTTAGGCTAAGGGAGTCTTAGGCGTAGTATTAGTTATCTTTAAGAGGTCGGGGTAGTCCTTATCCTCGTTATTAACGATCTCTTTAGCTATAACTAGGAGTTAGTCGACGCTAATGGTTTTATTAGCTTAATCGCGTTTAGTAGTAATAGGTTTATTATCTCTGCTTAAGGCCTCTCTAGAATCGATAGAAATAGGCGTGCTAGCGATATTAGTAGTATAGTATAGGTTATATTTAAGGGAGTTCTATATAGTATTATAGAGGGATAGCTACTTAATATTTAAGATAGTATTAGGGAATTAGTAATAAAACCTAATTTAGTTTATAAATAGTAGTTAGATAACTAAGTAAGTATTAGTACCTAAGTAAATAACGAACGGGGTACTAGAAATATTATAACTAGTTCTATAATATTAGGTCTCTTAGTTAAAGGCGCGCTTAAAGATTTCTTAGTTATAAATATAGTATCTAGGCTTATTATAAGGGATCTTAACGTTAAGTAGGTAGTAGTAAATATAGTTAAGGGTAATATACTTAGCGTCTTTATATTTAAAGCGTTATCTATTTATAGTAAAGTAATACCTAGGTATATATAATATAGGTTACTCTAGTAGCGCTAAGCGCGTAATAATATAGAGCGTTAGTAAGATTCCTTAACGTCTAGATAAGGATAATAGTAATAAAGGGAGATATATAAGTATAATAATAGTATAGTAACGGGGTTAAAGGCGTTAACGCTCTTTAGCGAACTATATATATAGAGGAAAAATACGCTTAATACTAAGCAGGTAAAGGCAGCGGTAATAACTAGTAGGGTTACCTAGTAATATAAATTTATTTTATATATATATACTTAAGAGCTAATTTTTCTTATTAGTTAAATAAGAGTAGGGATCGACTTTCTAGCGAGGAGGGTAGTTATATTTATAAAGGTTCTTATAGTACTAAGGGTAGAAGGAGTTTAAGGGGGAAGGTATAATAGGCGTAGTTATCTTTACTAATAGGATAGATATAAATATCGCTATTATTAGAGTAAAGTTCTTAGATATACTAAGCGCGCTAAACGTCTTTATGCCTTAGTTATAATACTCTTTATAGTCTACTTATCTATTTAAGGCGCTTTAAGTAGCGTATTCCTTATTTATAATATATATTATATTATTCTATTAGGTTCTTACGAGGCCTTCCTCTTAAGCACCTTAGTAGTCTTTTACTAGGTTCTAATACTAGTTTAATACCTTATTAGATAGGTCTTTAAGCTTACGCTTATTTATAAAGCTATTCTATCTCTTATTCCTTACTTTTAAACGTAGTAATAAGTTTATCTATATTTATAACGTCTTTATCTATCTAAATAGTATATATTAGTAGGTAACCTTTTTATTTAACTAGATATTATATCTTTCCTCGCGCGAGGGTTTACTTCTTAAGAATACTTTTAATCTCGAAATACTTATATACTTTAAGCTAATAAATATTATTATCTTCCTTAATATTAACTAGGCCTTAGTAGTTATCTTAATAGTTAAATAGGTTACTACTAGGGGCTAGTACTAGTATAAGTTAGATAATAGATATAACTAGGTGAATATTTATATTAGGTAGAATATCGAGGCAGTATACTAACTTACTAATATATTTAAGGACCTTAAATAGAATATACTAGTACTTATACTTTAGGTTTAGTTATCCTAGTAGATAATATCCTAATCCTATCTTAAGGTATACCTAGTTACCTAGCTTAAAGGTAATAAAATAATATTTTTTATTATACCATTCCTTTATATATAGCTAGGCTACTATAATTAAAATTTTTACTTCCTCCTAGAAGATTTTATAGTTTATTTCTAGGTTAGTATTACCTAAGATATTTAACGCGTTATTAGTATTTTTACTATATAGGATTTAGTTTAGTAAATAACTAATAACTTATAAGTAGGCGTTATTAAGGTTATATTAAAGGCTTAGTAGTAATATTACCTAGTTATCGTTAACGAGGTTAAGAAAGTAAAAAATAGCTAGTTTAATAGTTTGATTTTTATGTTCTAAAATACTATTAGTTTATAGATAATATACTATTAAGATTCTTAATTTAGTATATAATTTAGCTTATAGTATAGTTTAAAACTTTAAAAGGAACTTTTAATTATAATTAGATATAATAGCTTTTAGTATTCCCTAGTTACTACGCTAGAGGTTATAAAGAAGGAGGCGTCCCTAGATCTTAGTAGTATAGGTTAAGTAACCTAGGATAAGAAGAGTTACTTTAGAGAACTTATTAGTTATAGTAAGTACTATATTAAGAAGTAGGAAGTTCTCTATTTCATAGCCTAAATACTATAAAGGTATTTTAGGAAGTCTAATAATAAAGTCTGTAGTAATTATATAGAAGGGAATAGCTAGTATTAATATTAGCTATATCGCGCTAAGTAGTAGTTAACGTTCTATATTTATTATTCTATATTATAGGTAGTTAGCTATATAATTATTAACATATTATTTAAGACGTGGTATATAAAAGTATTTATTAATAGCTCTCTACATCTATTCCTTACTAAAGTAATAGTAGTTATTATAAGCTTCTTTAATAAGAGGCGTTACTAACTCTTTTAGGATATAGAGCCTTTATTTATTAATATAGGGGTTAATATAGTAAAGAAGACTATTATATATAACGAAGTTAAGGTCTATATTATCTACCTTTTTATAGAGTATCTTATATACTCTACTCTAGGACTTAGAGTTAGTATATAATTAAATAAGCTTAGCTTTAAAGTTATTATTAAGAGATACTTCTATGATAAAGTTAATACTTATTAGTATATTATCCTATATCTTATTAAGTTCCCTAATATCTTTAATAGGGATTTCTATTATAAGTAGGTATAATAATACGTCCGCTATAATATCTAATATTCTAGGGATATAATAATATACTAGGGAGAACTAGCTAAGATATTCTAATAATAATATAAGTTATAAGTTAGACCTCGTCTTATCCTCTAACTATAGCGACGTTTATTTAATAATATTATATATTACTAAATAGTTAGTAAGTACTATTATAAGGTCTCGTCTAGATAAATATAGTATTAGCTAATACTTCTTTACTACCTATACTAGGTAAGCTACTTCGAGTTTAGTAGGCTAATACTTCTATTTAGCTTAGTTAAGGGCCTTGCTAATATAAGTAATTAGATATATATTAGTATACTTAATAGGGTCGTAAGGTTTCTATTTAATATAGTTAGCTAGATAGAAGATTAGCGCGGAGTATCTATATTCCTTTAACGAGTTAAGCTATATAAATAACTACTTATCGGGGTTATAATAGAATAAGGTATTATTTACTATTAAGGTATCCTTAATATTATTAAAGCTAGCTACTTCTTCTAGCGTAGGTTTAAAACTTATCTTTTAATAGAAGAGCTTTCTTATAGCGCCTTTATCCTTCCCTTAAGCTCGGGCTTAGGTAAGTAACGTGGTTTTATACTATTAGAGTAGTTAAATATAATAACTATAGTATAGTATTACGTATTATAGAAAACTAGTTATACCTATCTAGTATTTAAGCTAGCGGAGGTTATAGGGGTATTTAATTTTCTTAATAGTATTAATATAATCTTAAGTATTTAATAGTCTAAAGGCGTTAATAGTAAAGCTAAGTAGCTTAATAGAAGGATATCTAATAAACGACTTCTTTACTAAAAGCGAGAGTCTAATATCTATAAAGAGTTTAAGAATTATATTAAGGTGCTTAAGGTAAGTATTAAGGTCCTTTAAGGCGATAATAATATTATTAATAAATATATAGGTATATTCCTTATATAGTTATAAGAGTCTATTTATAATATATTAAGCGTGAGCGGGCGAATTGCGGAATCCTATAAGTATTACCTTTAAGCGTTCTTATCCCTAGTAGCTAACTATAGTAAATTGATCTTAATATTCCTTTTTAATAAGAAATTAATAGAAAAAGGATTAAGTATTAATTATAGTAATCTATAGTTTATTATAAAGGCGTTTAATAACGTCTTATTATAATAGTATAGGGTATATATCGGGGATAGTAGCTTTATTAAGAGCACGTAGGTCTATAACTATATAACCTTTATACTTACTATTTATAATTTACTATATAGCGAATATAGGGGCTCTGAATAGTATAGGTCTAGAGTTACCCTATTCTATATAGTTTTAAGCGTAGAGCTTATCTCAAGTTTTATTAATAAGGTTCTTATCTTCTTTACTAATAGGATAAGGTTATTATTTAACGTTTATATTTTACTATCTTTTAATAAGTTTAACCTTAAGGTATTAATCTTCTAGAAGGTTAATTAGTCCTTAGTCCTTCTAGACGGCGGGGTAATATAAGATAACCTCTTTAAGGCGTTATATAGCTTTAGTATCTTAGTTATAGATATATATACCTTCCTTAGTAATAACTACTAGTAAGTTTTTAGGCTTAGTTATGCCTACCTTACTATTTAGGTTAATATTCTCCTTATAGATATCTCTACTATTTAGCGCTATATTATTATTAGTTGCGCTATAGTTAGTAAGCGCTTCCTTACTAGTTAGGTTAGAGATTTCTACTTATTCGTCAACTAATAGTTCTAGTAGCTAAGCGAGTATTATAAGCTTGCGATTAGAAAGGCTAAAGATAGCGTAATATATTAGATCTTTATATAATAATATTAAAAAGGCTATTTATAATTAATTATAAGTCTTTAGTTTAAGGTATCTATTAGACTTAAAGGGCGCTAGAGTTCTAAGCTTAATACCTCGTTTAATCTTTAATAGGTAAGGAGCGTTATTAATAATAGGAATAAGCGGTAAATTACCTATATATATATATATATATACCCTTCATGCTTTAGGCTAAATAGAAGGGACTCTATTTTACTAAGGGTATCTTAATTTAAATAGCGGAGCAATTATATAGCGCGATAGTTATATTTCTTATAGCGTATATATTATAAACCTTTAAAGGGACTTTTAAATAGATCTAAGAGGGAATTTAAATATTATAATAGGATACGATTTAGACGTACGATTCTAAGTTTAGAACGTTAAGCCTATTAGGTATATTAAAGTCTTACCCTATAAGTAGACTAGTATCTAAATATAGGATAAGCTATATACTTATATAGAGCTTAGCGGTTATTATATAGCTATTAGGTTATTATCCTTATATAAGAATCGCAAAGGTTACCTAGGTAATAGTCTTAAGGCTTCCTATACCTTAGAGCTTAAATACCTTAGGTTCTCTTAAGAGGGTATAGAACTATTATAAGTAGGCTTCGCTTATAACTAAGCGGTTTACGCTAGTATTAATATAGACTATAATTAGTAGTCTATTATAACAGCCCCGGATAATAATCTTAGCGTACGTATAGTAATATAAATATATAACTATATATTACTATAGCTTAATAGGACTAATAAGCGTAGTATTTAGCTAAGGGGATAGAAGGGTTTAATATAAGAAGATACCCTCGAAGTTAGCGTATAGCTTAGCGTTATAAAAATAGGTTTTATATAAGTAGATTCTAGGATCTTTAAGGAGCGAATTTTAGAAGGAGTTAATATTAAAAATAGGGTACTTATCCTTATATCTAGGGATATAACCTAGAGGGTATTCGTAGTAATAAGCAGGTTAAGTAACTAGGTTAATATACTTAGGATCGTCTTCCTATTACTCTTAGTTATCCTTGTTATTAGTACTAATAACTAAGTTTTCTTTATATAAGTCTAAATCCTCGCTAGCTTTAATATACTAGATATAGTTAAAGTCGCCCTTATCTAATAAAGTATATACTCCCTCTTCTGCTTGCTTGCGACTAGTACCCTTAGTTATATAAGCTAAAGGGTAACTAGGTAGTTAAAGATATTAAATACGTTAACTAGGCTATTTGTATTAGTATTTAGGCTTTTATTACTAGTTAAACTAAATTTCCTCATAAGTAGATAATAAGGGTTTAGTAGCTATATTAATAGCTTACTTTATAAGTCTTAATAATAATAAGCTAGATATAGTCTCTTTTAGGTTTATATAGTATAAGTAATAAGTAGCTATAGTATAGCCTACCTTCGAGGTCTCTTTTAATAATAATTATATCGCAGAGGTTCCTATATAGGTCGCCTTAATAATAGATAGTTAGACTAATACTCGCTAGGATCCTTTAGTAACTATTTAATACTAGCTAGGGACTATCTTCTATAAGCTTATAATAAACTTATTATAGTTTATATTACTAGTTAGCTAAGGAATACTAATAACTAGTTCTATATCTATCTTATTATAAGTAATAGTTAATACCTTAGATTTGCTCTCTTTAGTATCCTTATATAGTCGAGTAATCTTAGTTATCTAGTATTAAATATCACGTTAATTATATATATTATATAGAGTATACCTCTCTTTAGTTAAATATGCTTTAGTAATTTCATATAGTAAATAAAAATATTTAAGTAGTAACTCTTTTTAATAGTCTAGCTTATAGTTAGGGTCCTTAAGTTCTACTTTCTTATTAAGTATTAGATTAGTATAATACTAGTCCGAGGTATACTTTAGTAAGGTTTAATATAGGTTAAGAGTAGCTATAGCTAGGTTCTTATTATCTAACTCGACGTGGCTATTAATAGTATTAATAAAATAATATATATTTTAATAGATAGTCCTTAAACTACTATTAATACGTATATCTTCGACTTCGTTATTATATAGAGGCGGATCGAATAACCTAATTATATTAGTCTTAAATTAAGGAGTACTACGCCTAGGTTTTATAGCTAACGTTCTAGCTATTACTTATACTACCCCTTCTTTATCTATAGAGAGAAGGAATATAAGAAAGTTATAGCTAACTAAGAACTTATTAGGGTTAGATAATAGTTTAATAATATCTCTTAGCTTAGCTAGTAGTTAAGGGCGTTTATCGCCTTAGCTATTACTACTACTATAGCTAGGGCTACCTCCTCTACTATTTTAACCCTCAGGGTTATTATTATTATCTCTATTACTAGGATCTCTAGGTAGTATAGGTAGTAGTAATAGTAGAGGAGTATCCTCTATATATTTAATATCCTAATTATATCCTTTATCTTTATTAAGGTTTAATAGACTAGCTTTTAGTTCCTAGGCGCTTATCTTACTATATTACTTACCCTAGCTATAAGCACTAGGGTAACTTTATAAGTTACTTAGCTTAAGTATAAGAGGGCTACTTATTCCTTTTCCTTAGGTTAGGAATAAAGTACTTAATATATCTTTACTTTCTTTAAATAATATATAGAAGGTATTTAAGCTTAGCTCTAGCGTTAATATTATAATTATATCCTTTAATATAGGTTTAAAAGATAGGAGTTATAGACTATTTATAAAACTTTATCTAAACTTATAATATTCCTCTAGAGTTAATAGAAGTACTAAGAAAGCTTTAAGGATTATTATTATATTAAGTTTAGATATAGGTTTTAAGATATTTAGCTTATCTATAGCTTTAGCTCTTAGGGTTTTATAGCCTCCGCTCTCTTTATCCTCTTTAAAGGGGAGTATTAGGTCTAGAGTCTAGCTCTATTTAATCTCTATCTTAATATATTAATTATAATAAGGGATATTAAGGTAATATTACTACCTAATAGTATTAGTAAATAGTTATAAGTTAGTTATCTACGCCTATAAGACCTTACTTTAAATATATTAAGCTATCTTCTACACTTCCCTATATTGTATTAACTTTTAAATATATCTATAGCAGTTTGCTAAATATTATTTAAAGTTCTTATAAGTAATAGTTATAATACTTATTTTTATTACTAACTTAAGAAAGGTATACTTAGTCTAGGTAAGTAGCGCGTAGAACTTATCTAGGTATTACTTAAGTATTATTATAAAGTTTATAATAGTTAAATAGTTAATAGGTTCTAGAAGGTTAGACTTAAGACCTTTTTTAACCTTATAATTAGAAAGTAGCTTATAGGGTATTATTATTAGAGGTTTATTATCGCTTTAGAATATTCCTTAATTAAGGAAATCTTTAAGGTTTAATATCTCTTAGGGATATCTCCTAGTTAAGGGAAATAGTAAAGGGTTAATATCTCTTATTAACATTTCTTAGTTAAGGGAAAGGGGGAGTTTAGAGGCTTTTAATACTATATAATAACTATAGGTATTAACTACTACGATACTACTTTATATAAACTTAACGGGGTTAGCTATCTATATAATTAAGTGCTTTCTTTAATTACAAGGGATATCCTTAGTTACGAGGGGATATAGCTAATTATTATTATCGTGCTACTAATTAATATAGTTTATATAGTAGGTGAAAATTATAGGTGAAAATTCTATAAATTTAGAAGGTTTTTCCCTTAAAGGCGATAAGCCTTTTTATAAGGGTTAACGCGTTTAGGTACGTTTAACGCGTTAAACGCGTTAGACGCCCTTAAGCGGGATAACCGCGCTAAGCGCGTTCGGTATTATTAAGCTATATCGCCTAGTTATCCTAGTTAATATTATAGAAAGTCTATTAAGCTCGGAATTACGCCGCAGCCCCTTCGCAAAAAGACTATAATAAATTCACCTAGTTCGCAGGTATAATTTAGGAAATCCTATATAGGTATTTTAACCTATACCCTCTACTAGTTAAGGAAAATAATATAGGAACCCTATATATTCTTATTACTCGTAAGCAAACCCTTTAAATATTACTATATAAAGTTAGATGCGCGCCGCACTAGGGCTAATTATATTAGAGCTAAACGGGCTACTAAGGCTCTTATAGCAATACCCTCGCTAAACCTTCTAGCAAGGTGCTATAAAAGCTACTATATAAGATAACTCCTTAACCTAAAAGGTTAACCTTCTAGTAAGGTAAACGCTATTATATAAGAGGTAACTCCTTAACTAAAGAGGT
>JAVHLU010001055.1:0-38983 GCA_036785755.1 Colletotrichum ledebouriae
AGTAATATTATTAAGGAAGGCTTTATAGTAGCTAGGGATAAGGTTATATAGGATTCTAATTATAACCTATATAAACTAAGTAACTAAGTTTATTACTCCTTAAGGTAATATATATATCTATAGTAGTTTAATAAGTAATACGAATATTATTAAATCTCTACTTATAAGGTCTAATAGGACTTAGTTATATCCTAAGAAGAAGTCTAGTAGTAATAATAGTTAATATATAGCGAAGTCTTCTAAAAAATCGTTTACTAAAGGGGGTAGTACTATATCTTATATTATAATTATATTTATCTTAGTCGCTAAGTTAATAAGCCTTATCTTACTATCTTTCTTTTATATAAGGAAGAATAGATTATAATAGGCTATATGACTTTACTTAAGGATTCCCTTCTTTAGTCTATCCTTTAGAATTATAATAATATCCTACTCTAATCCTCTTAATATTAGGATTCCTTTTACTTATTACGCCTTATATAATACTATTTAAATTATCTATAGAGGTATAATAGAAAGGTATATAGAGCTATAATACTTAAATTCCTAGGCTAAAGCCTTCTCTCTTATAATAAGAATAGCTAAAAAGAGCTTCTTTTCTTTAAGCTATTAATAATTAATAGTCTTAAGGATAGCTTCTTATTAAGCTCTTATAAGCCTTATTCCTTACTTAATAGTTAAAAACTTTAGTATAACTAGGCTTATAAATAGGGCGCTAGGATCTAGGATTATATTTTTCTTAGCTTTTACTTATACGTTTAACTTCTACTCTAGGTCTCTATCTAGGGTTAAACTATCTAATATAGCGTTATTAATAAGTTAAATCTTCTTATTTTTTATTTTATATATCGTATTAATATCTTCTATTAGTAATATAGGCGTTATTAGTATAGGTTCCTAATTATTATAGGAGAAAGTAGTATCTATAGCTATAATAACTTTAATACCTTTCTAATATACTAACTTATACTTCCTCCTAGGTACTTTCTTCTTCGATATTCTTTTCTTAGGTTTGTGAATATAGTATTAATAATTATTACTATAGCTATTATATCCTACTATATACCCTATACTTACGATCGCTTTATAGATCTTATCTAGCTTAGTAGTAACTTCGTTATAAATTATAGTCTCTAGGATTTTATTAAAAATTAATCTAAACTCTTTAAAAATAGTAATAACTTCCTTATCTAGGTTTAACTATTACTTAACTTCGTCTAGTAGGTTATAAGAGCTTTTAAAAGCTTATTAAATTACTTTAATATCCTAGTATATCCTTATACTCCCTAGCGTTATACCTAGCTCTTTTTTATTCTTAGCGTTATTAACTTACTAATTATCTCCTATAAAGTTTAAGCCTACTACTATATTAAGTCTATTAGTAGTAGCCTCTATTTCCCCTCCTCTATAGGAAATAAGAGGGTATATTAATACTAAGAAGAAATAAAGTAGTTTATCTTAGTAATAATTTCTAGGAACTAAGTAGTTAAGTCTCCTATATAAAATAATAGTAAGATATTAATCTTAATATTCCTAGACTAAAGGACTCTAATAATCTAGTTCTATATATAATCTAGCGTTATTTAAGTCTTTAAGATAAAGGAAGCTCCTAGTACTAGGTCCTTATTATAAGCGTTTTTAGGGAAAATAAAAAAGCTAATATCCTAAATCTAATTACTACTAATATAAATATTATCTATAATTATACTTATAAACTAGGTCCTCTGCTTTCTATTAGTAATCCTGCGGATCCCTATATTTATCTTAACTATATCGCTCTATAAGCCTAGGTGCTTAATATAACTTTTACTAATAAAGTTAATAGCGGAGCTACTATTAATAATCCCCCTAATTAATATATTTATAGGGCTATAGAGGGTAATAGTAATTTACTAGTAGGTTATAATAAAGTCTAGGATAGTAATACGTCTTAGTAGTAGAAGTAATACTAAATCCTAATTTTCTATTATAGCGCCTATCTTAAAGATAGGATTAATTATATAGTAGTTAAATTAAATTACCTTAGTTTATAAATCCTTAGGTAAGTCTATAGAAATAATAGCTAAAGTTACTTACTCTTTAGAATAGTTCTTATTATTATTCTATTAATTTATTTATTCCTATAGCTCCTTATTACTCTCTCCTATCTTATTAAATTAATCTAGAAGTATAATATTAATAGGAATAAAAACCTCTTATACCTTTAAGTTATATCTATCCTTATACTTAGCGATTATAGCTTTAGTAGCGTTATAGACTATTTTATCCTAATTAGGCTAGTTCTAATAAAAGAAGGCTTTAGGGATAGCTACCTTCTTATTTACTCTTTTACTATATAGCTTAAGAGTAAGAGTATAGCTAGTTTATAAATTATTATATTAAATCTAAGGCTTATCTTATTTATCCTACTTCTATTACTTAACTTATTCCTTAGGGGTATCTAGTAATATAGCGTCTTTAGTATCTTCCTTATTATCTAGGAGCTTTATAACTCTCTAAGTAATTTAAATAGGAGGGTTTTAAATTATAAGTAGGTCTACTATTTAGGGAGCCTAGTAATAACGAGTATTTTAAGGTTTTATATAATACCCTCTAGCTTTCCCTCTTTTTATAATAGTAATATCTTCTACTAGGTTAATATACTAGTTCTTTAGCTTAAAGCTAAAAAACGTTATATCTATAGAGTTATATAATTAAGTAGTATTCTTTAATAAATTCGCAAAGCTAATAGATAGTTTAGGGCGTATCTTATTATAACTAATAACTCTCGTGGGTTGGATAAGGATAAGGATAAGGGAGAGGCATAAGGCCCTGCTCGCAGCAGAGCTTCTTATGCTTCTAGCTATGAGAACCTCTTAGGAAAGACCTCTCTAGTTAAGGAGTTACCTCTTATATAGTAGCGTTCACCTTTAGCACCTTACTAGAAGGTCGACCTTTTAGGTTAAGGAGTTATCTTATATAGTAGCTTTCGTAGCACCTTACTAGAAGGTTTAGCGAGGGCGTTACTACGAGAGCCTTAGTAGCCCGTTTAGCTCTAATATAATTAGCCCCGGTGCGGCGCGCGTCCGACTTTATATAAGGGTTTGCTTGCAAGTAGTAGGAATATATAGGGTTCTTATATTATTTTCCTTAACTAGTAGAGGGTATAGGTTAAAATACCTATATAGTATTTCCCGAATTATGCTTGCGAACTAGGTGAATTTGTTATAGTCTTTTTGCGAAGGGGCTGCGGCGTAATTCCGAGCTCAATAACTAATAACTCTTATAACCTCCTCTAGAAGCTTTAGCTATTACTTTTCTACTAACTTACTCGTAGTAATAGTATAGTATATAAAGGTATCCTTATTAATTAGGATATACTTTAAAATTATCTAACTATTAGTTAATTTATAATTATAGCTTTTATTAATAATACCTATTTTAACCTTAGTACTTATATCTAGGGTGCTAATAAAGTAGTAGGGTAATATATAGTAGTAGACCTTATTCTAACTAGCCTTAAGATACTTAATATAGCTACTAATAATATAGTTAATAGTGCTATAAAACTAGCAGGCCCCTATAGCCTAGAAAAGCACGTACTATAGTAGTCTATCTTACTAGAAGCCTCTATAGCCTCCTCTTACTCTACCTCTTTTAAATCCCTAGTATTACTAATATCCTCCTTAGTAATCCCTATATCTAGCTTATAAGTAAAAATACTATTATTATTAGTATTAAGTCTATAAATAATCCTAAGATTATTATTTATAAGGTTTAGTAGCTTTTATAATATTTAAATTAAAAGTATTATCTCCTTAGCTAGTAACTCTCTTAATAAGGGTTAAGATATCTATCTTATAATTAGGCCTATTAATATTTAGGGTCCTAAAGTTCTCTATAAGAGAGTTAATAATTAAGCTAGTAGTCTAGGCTATAGAGGGTTCCTTAGCTTTAGCCCTCTACCTTATTAGAATTATCTTTATAGGGACTTAAATTATTATTATTAGTTTAGGCTTAACGAGGCTAGATAACTATTAAAGTTCCTAGCGGGTAGTAGACTATTTAATTAGAGCGTCTTCTACTACTAGGGAGATACCTAAGGAGGACCTAGAGCTTTAGTAGTTATAACGCCTTACCTCCTTAACTTATAAGATATATATAGCTCTAGTTATATAGGTATCCCCCTTAGTATCCTTAGTAGTAGGTCTCTAGTAGGTTACTAGGTAGTTACTAGTAACTTTCTAGCGCTCTACCTTCTATATAATACTCTAGACCTTTAAGAGCTAGCTATTATAATTAGCTAGTAGGTTAATAGTAATTAGCTAATCCCTTAGCTTATAGGTAAGGGAGGCCTCTAGAAGTAAGATCTAGACTTAATTAAGCTAGTTTATATTACTTATATTAGCTAGTATTTATTTAAATCTTAATAGGAAGGTTACTAGGGATTCGTTCTCTTTCTACTAGAGGGTCTATAGTTAGGCTATAGCTTATAACTAGATATTTAGGTCCTTATATATCTAGTCTAGGTAAGCTATAAAGTCCTTAGGGTTATATTTTCCCCCGCCCCCCCTAGCTCTATAGAAGGTAGAGACTACCTACTAAGCTATAGTATCTAAGTAGGAGTTAATAAGGTACTATACCTCTATATCTATAGTATAGAACGCCCTATTTATAGTAATCTTATACCTTATTTATTATACCTAGGTAGTATATTCCTTCTACTTACTTAAAAACTTCGGGGGTAGGGGTAGTAGCTTCTAGTAAATTATATTAGGTATTACTAGTGCCTTACTAGTAATACTTATAGGGGTCTGCGTAGCTATACGCTAGCTATTCCCTTATTTAACCTCTTATAACTATTACTAGAGGGACTCTATTATTACTATTAAACTAGCTTATAATAGCTCGTCTTAAGTTCTAGCTATATTATTATTAACTATCTTACTAACTAGTAGGGAGTAGCGCTATACTTATTATTATTATTATAATAATAAGCTTAAATATACGAGGGTTTAGACCTAAGTTTATTTAATAAGAGGTAACTATAATACTATTTATTTAAGCTAAAGAGGAAAAAGGGGGAGTTTTCCTCTCTAGTAGAGATTTCACTAGTCTATAGGGAATAACTAGGTAGGCCCTAGGTAGGCCCTAGGTAGCTCCTTAAGGTAGTAAACCTAGGCAGAAGCCTAGGTAGGCTTAACCTAGGCGTAGCCCGTAACATTAACTATAAGAAATTTAAATAGTTCTATTTCCTCCTTAATCTAAAACATATATAGAGACTAATTATAATAAATAAGGGATACTCTAAATAGGTATAAGAGGGCTAATCGCGCCTAATTTTTAATTAATTTATAGCCTATTAGCTAGGGAGCTTGAAGTCGCTCCTATAGGAGTAAAAAGAATATAATCTACCCTAAAGGGCTACCCTAAAACGCTAATTTTCTACTACCTAACCTTAGAGGATTTCCTTATACTAATCTATTAGGATATTATATAAGGGTAGTAATACCTCTAATAAATATATATTAATAAGACTATTAACTATATAGCGTACTATAGTAGCTATATTACTAGTAGGTAGATAAGATATAGGTATACCTATGCTAACTACTAGGGTTCTAAATAGAACTAGGGTAGGAGATAGAGTAATAACGCTATATATACTAGAACTACTTATTACCTTAGAAGCCCTACCTAAACCCTTACTATTACTACCCTTCTTTACTATTATAATCTCCTCCTTCTAGGTAGTAATAGCCTTATAGAGCGTAGCTCTCTAATAAGTAAGAGTTTATAAGTTATATTAGAAAATAGTTATAGAAACGAAGTATATATAGAACCTTATTTTTCTAACTACTAGGTCCTTTAAAGTCTTAGCTTTAGTATATTAATAGGCTATAATAATAATAAGGGTACTTATCTATTAATAAGATACCTTACCCTTATAATAATAGTTATACTTACTTATTATACTAAGTAAGCACCTTCTATCTAATAAGCATAAAAGCTTACTTATAATATATTAAAAATAGCGCTTATTAAATAGGGGTACTAACTCTACCTCTATACCTCTACTAGAGGGAGGAGGGCTAGGAGGGGGCTCTAAACTACCCTTATTAGTACCCTCCTCCTTATCTATCGTCTTAGGGATTATAATAATAATAAGGTTAGTAATATTCTAATATATAGTTATAGTAATAAAGGGATTATAACTTACTAGGAGCTATTCTCTTAAACTACCTAGGAGAGGAACCTAAGGGCCTCTTAAGCTATAAACCCTTATTTTTAGAGCTACCCTCTATAGGTCGCTTCTACTTCTTTCTACCTACTATATAATATATTATTATATTATATATTAATAATAAGAAGGAATAATATATATATAACCTTATTATTACTCTCTAGGGGAGGAGGGCGCGCCCCTCTGCCCCTAGCTATATTCTTACCTTTAGTAGCGCGCGCCTTCTTAAGGGCTATAGCCTAACTAGTCTTCTTTTTAGGAGGTATTTATAAATATATTAGTATATTATAATAGCTTTAAGATTATTGCGCGATATAGGCGTATATATGCGCGCGCGCGCGATAAGGTTATTATTAAGGCTAAAGTTAGGTATATATATAGTTATTATATTATATATAGGGAAGAGTTAAGAAAGTAGGAGGGTAGCTAGGTTAATGCAATAGTAGCCGCCCTACCTAAGCTAATAAGAGATAATAGATTCTACTACTATTAGTAAGAGTTAGTAAATAAAGGGTATTATAATAATAATAGCAATAGTTATAAAGGTAGAAAACTATAACTATTTACGCTTCGCTTATACCTAATATAAATAACTTTACTTTATTATCTCTTTTATAAATAGGCTTATTAATAGGTTATTTATAGATATATTGCTTTATATTTAGGTATTTTAAGGGATATTATATAGTTAGGCGCTTTTCTAGCTATTATTATATCTAGGGGGGTATATTATAATACCTTTAGTATCGCTTATTCCTAGTATAGTATATAACTAATATTAGCTCTAGAGCGACCTTTTCCTAGGGGTTATTCCTCTAACTATAGTTATAAGTAACTACGTTATAGCTACTCTCGTTATAATAGAACAAGCTCTTTAGTAACTATAAATATAGCCCTATAGGACGTTTCTCAACAACTAGGTTTCCTTCTAACAATTAATATTCCCTGTCTAGCTTCAAGTTAGCTGGATTGTGGGTTGCGGTTTCTGTGAGGACTATGCTTTTTGAGGGCTGATTCAAGCAAACTTAGACAACCAGCCTGCTCAATCTCTGACGTGCTCTATGAGACTGGTGTCTTGTCGGTAGTCAAATGAATTGTGATGTCAGCACGTGCGCTCCCCAGCGTGGTCATCGCGGCCTACCAAAATTTCCTAGTTGCACGCCTTGAATTGAGTCAGACGCGAATTCACATGTCAAGCTGCATTTGCAGAAACGCGGCTGGTGCGTGCAAACAAGCTGTGGCATTTCAACTCGACGACACCGTCGGTCTGTACCATGTCAAGGACTTTCATGAAATTTACTTTTACTTTGTCGGTTAATACCCAATTCTTCTTCCGAGTTAAAAACTCTCACTTCGGGTTCAACTGGTGAGTTCATTCTTCCGTGTACGTCTCCGATTGATTGAATACTAACATTTCATCACGGAAGCACAGTGTCACGCGATGTAACAAGCTTTGACAACGACTCCATGTATTGCAGATCCCAACTAGTCAACTCTTCCACCAGATACAGATATGTCTAAGTAAACGAGTGTTGGAATGAAAAGGCGCAAAGGCCAAACATGACGCCGCTCAGGTGTGAACACCTCAGTTCTCAGGGAAGGCTCCGCTGTTGCAGATGTCGGCCTGGCACGTGTTGGGCTGGCGCTCAACATACACCCAGTCGCTGGAGTCGGAGAAGTACCCAAGGGTCGGGCCTGCTTCCAACGCCAGGCACTCGAGAGTTCGTGGGTTGTAGCTGAAGGCGCGGCAGTTGCTGAAGAGGTCGCAAGTGTTGGCGCAGGTTTCGATGCTGATGATGGCGGGGAACGAACGCTGGTTGGCGCTGAAGCCCCTTCCGCAGATGGGATTGGCGTAAGTGCAAGTGCAGAAGCTCAAAAGGCTCAAAGGAGTGTACGGGAATCTGTTCCCAAATGTTTGGCAGAGGTTGAGTCCGGCGGTAGAAGAAGGGGTTACATCAGTGGTCTAGGGGATTTCGACCGTCAGCGTAGGCAGGGGGAGCACGATCGAAATCCCGTCCGAGCTCTCGCCTACCGTAGAAGAGGGGTCTTGCGACGTCAGAGAGACCACGCTGGTAACCAGAGTCGTGGGAAGCTCAGTAGAAGTGATTTCGAAGTCGATGGTTGAAGAGGGCTCTTCGGAGGTAGCGGTGACGGAGGGTTCATCATCGGTCGGGGTAGCGGTAGGCCCCTCGGTCTCTGTGGACGACTCGTCGCTTTGGGTCGCGGAGGGTTCCTCGGTCTCAGTGGCAGAAGGCTCCTCGGTCTCGGTCGCAGAGGGCTCGTCGGAGGTAGTGGCGGACGGCTCATCTTCGGTCTGTGTAGCGGAGGGCTCCCCGGTCTCAGTGGCTGAGGGCTCTTCGGAGGTGATGGCGGACGGCTCAACTTCGGTCTGGGTAGCGGAAGGCTCCTCCGTCTCTGTCGAAGAAGGCTCCTCGGTCTCAGTCGAAGTAGGCTCCTCGGTCTCGGTTGCGGAGGGTTCGTCGGAGGTGGCAGTGGGTCCGAGGGAAGAGATGGTAATGGTCGGCGAAGCCTCATCGCTTGAAGTGACTCCCGGCGTGGAAGTGATACGAACGGTGGTGGTCGTGACTCCTGTAGTGTCAACGACTGTAACGTAGTCGTAGTCGTAAGAGGTGCCAGTGAAAGTACTAGTTCCGGGCGCAGTGACGTATATGAACGAGGGCGTGACGCCCCAGCAAGAGCAAGCGCTGCGGTAAGCCGATGCGCTGTCGCAAGCTGACGCGTAGACGGGGATGGCCTGGAAGCTGGACACGAGTTGCCGGGCATCGATCTCGCCGACGTTGCGGCGGTCGGGGCCGGCGAAAGTAGTGACGGTAGGCGGCTCGGGCAAGTCGTCGCTGACGGTCGGGATGACGAAAGGCGTCACTGTGGTCGTGACAGTGACCGTGGAGGGAGCGACGGTAAGCGTGAAAGTGGACGAGCTGGTGGCGATGTAGGTGGTGTCGTATTCGGAGAAGACGGTGAATGTAGTCCTCTGGAAGGATGAGCAGTCAGCTCGGTGCGCAGCCTGGCTAGCTAGGCCCCTTCGAGTTCCTGTCACAGCTCGAGCACAGTTGTTCTATTGACCTTGTTAGCATATTTTTGTCCTTGTTTTGGACGAGAGGCTTCAATTCCCGATGGGCGTCAACCCAGTTGGCACATACAGCATTGCATTGGGCGTCGGCCAATCCAAAGGCTGCCGCGGCGGCGGCGATGTAGACGTTGAACTTCATATTGATAGAAGAGCGAGTGATTAGTCTGGGTTGACTGGAGCTGAGTAGAATGATTGACTAGGTTGCTGTGATGATGAACCAAACGTCACAGGGAAGACTGGAAGCACCAGTTTATATAGATGATCAAGAAAGCATGAGGCTCGTGTCTTCAGCTACCCTCAACATCACCGCCGCTCAGTTCTTTGAGACCGTTCACCTGAGCTTTTCGTGAAGCCTCAGACAAGGGCATTCCAGACGGGTAGGATGAAACGGTCTGCGAATGTTGAGCGCGTCCCTTTACAAGTCACGAAACTTGCTTTCGTCAAAACAAGACGCTAGAGGACTATGACAGCGGCTGAGAAAAAAGCAAAACTTAACGGCTTTACAGACACCTCACATGCAGCCTCACTCGCTCTGGACCGCCCTGTAGATCAGGGAAGCTGACCGCATATCCCAATTCTGCCGCGACGCCGTCAGGTTGGGCTCTCGTCATCATCACGGCATATCGATCTCGCTGAAGCTTACCTGACATACACAACAGACCAAGGTGGCATGCGGCTCGGCCACTACCGGCCGGTGTGGTTGGCAGGGCAGGGGCCGGGGAAGCGAGCACTTCCCGGACATGCTCCCTTGTCTCACGATCTGACGATTTCCGCCAAGTTGAGCTAGACACTCCTCGTGGCCAACTTCACTCGGAAACTAGGCAGTAACAACGCCACCCTCGCCCGAATATGCCACAAAGTTCTCTGAGCTATGAATACATGACGAGATCATGGTTCAACGGAAAAGTTTCGGTATGAGAATGACTTTCAATAACCCCATGTGCATTCTCATGTATGTTATTTCTAATGCCATGGATTTTCGTGAGTATGCTGAACCAATAAATAGAGAAACGCATAACCGCACCGCAGTCGTATTGACGATGCCTAGTTGTGGGGAGACCTCCGGCACGTGGGGATGGGTTAGATGCTGTGAGAGGTTGAATCATCAGTTCAGCTTGCCCTCCCTTAGTAGCCTTATGTGTAACCTGGGCGGTGGAAAGGGAACGAGTTCACTCTCGTGTAAGTTAGCGCACATTCCCGAACACCCTGCCAAGAAGCCTAGCTGAGAGCTCCTCGCAAGACTCGTCAGAGCCACCATTCCAGCAAGGTGGCGGGATGGCGGGACGGCGGAATACGTCCGGGAGACTCTTTAGGTCGCCCGGATTTGACTCAAATGAGGACCTGCCTTCGTACGATAAGCCACTATGTGGGGTTTTGAAGAGCAAGAATTCTGCCCGGACTCGCATGCCACGGTTCAACGCGAGCTCTCAACGTGCGTTCCCGTAAGTGGCTTTTTCCAGGTTATATCGTTTCACAACGTTGAAGCGCCAGCACCAATCAGGAAAGATTCAAGTAATTTGATAACTTCACATGGTAAATTCTAGTATTGCTTATGCTTCCTCTCGCCAAATCCCGTCCGTTCATACCAACTTCAAGTATGACTTCTCGCTTGCCGCTAACTCTTCGACGTGAACGCCACCATTCACTTTCTCCGAGATGATCTGAGATGCAGTAGGCCCAGCCTTCTGCAACAGTTGGAGTGCCTTGTGTCCTCCCCTTACGCACTCTGCGTCGTATCCCTTGGCTCGAAGAACGCTTGCTGCGACACGCGCATTATTACCGTTGTAGCAGAGGAGCAGTATGGGCTCTTGGCGATGCTCCTCCATCTTCTTTCCAATCTCGCTCGAAGGCTCAAAGGTTGCTTCGAGTTTGAGCCATAATGTCTCAAGAATCTTCGCGTCGGAGAAGGGTTCCCAATCCTTCGACTCTACGACGGGGATATTTTCGGACCCGGGAATGTGATGTGTCTGATAATCCTCTTGGCTTCTCAAATCAATGATGACGGTGTTCGGCCGCCTCGGGATGAGGGAGGCGCTGCTCGTGTCTACATATCGAGGTGTGCTGGATAGCCTCTCATGCAGGTCATCCGAGGCAATAGCAGTGTGCGGAATGTGCACGAACACGTCCATCGGGTCCTTCTCCCAGGCCTCGTCATACCGGTGAAGATCAACCTTTTGGAGATTCTGTTGAGCGTCAGCAATGTGGACTCCAGGCATCTCGCAAGTCTTGCAGCTTCGGGCATTCACCTCTTTGTGGATGGCTGGGAAGTGCTCCGGGCCAAGCTTGGCGAAATACTCATCAATGTATTGGTACGGAAGGTCGCAGCACACGAAGACGCAGTGGATCTCTCCGTTCTCGCCTGCTAGTTCCGCCAAGGTGCCCGCAGCTTTACGCTGATCGAGGAACTGGAAAAGACCCTTGAGGTTGAATCCGGATGACGGGCCGCAGACGATACCTTCTCTGCACAATTCGAGGGACAGGGAGTATGAGTCGTGCGAGCCAACGTGCTCGATGTGGTCAACCGCAGCCCTCCAAGGGAATTCGACCGGTCGGAGGAGTGCGAAGGAGCGAGGGCCGGGAACGCGATCGCCTGGTGCCGTGCATACACCGAGTCGGTAAACGGACGGCTTGTTGTCCTTGAAGAAGGTACCGAGTCCGGTCATTGTGCCTGAGAAAGCAAGTGTGAGTCGATGTAGCTCCAAAGCGAGCCCATTGATGTGACTCACCAGACGTGCCCATCCCGGCACATAGAAGAGTGATCTCTGGCAATTGCTTGAGGATCTGGGGTCCCGTCCAGCGGACGTGTGACTTCCAGTTCTGAGAAGATGCGACTCAGCCTCCTGAACCCAAGTGCTGATGTTTAATCTCACAGATACTCACATCATCGTTCTCGTATTGGTTGGGGTTTATCGCGCTATCCGTCCTCTCTCCCATGTCCTTGGCAGCACGAATGCCACCCCTCTCATCAGTAGGCTCGGGCTGTGATGGTCCACCAAATAATGTGCTGCGAGTAGTATTCCGTTAGCCATGCGCGCACAACAGCGATTTGGAACGACGGAAACGTTTACATGTCTAGTCCAAAAAACTGCATCAGGCGCAGCTTCGCTTGACTTGTCTTGTTGCTGAGGTAGGCTCGGACGTCCGACTGACCATACATGACTCTTGAGACCAACGACATGGAGATGACTGTTGATCCTGAACTGTACTCAACAATAGTCTTAGTCTTGCCGGGTACAACGCCTTTCTCCAAAAGGTTGAGAGCCGGCATCGCCTTGACATTGTTTGCAGGATGCATCGACATCATCTTCGCGTAGATCCGGACGCCATCGTTGCGGTAAGGGTTGAGACAGTGGGGGATCTCGACCAGAGGCAAAAGCGGACCAATATCAGGATCGAAGTAGTCCTTGACGGCATCGGGGCCTTTGTAAACGTTGAGATGGCTTAGGTCGGCCATGACTTGAGGCTCCTTGGAAAGAGTATCGGAGTTGAGGGTAAAGTAAAAGCTTAATGGTCCTGCCTGGAGAAACGGTATCTGGTCGGGGGCATCTGATAACGATAATCCTCGGCTCATGGGATTTATAGCTGAATGCCAACTCTGAGCCGCATTCACCAGATGCGCGTTTTACAGGGCAAGCAACCCGAACCGACACAATAGTACCAGTTACATACACACCGGACGAACGGGAGAATTGGGAAACCAGCTCCGCAAGATTACGCCTCCCGTAAATGTTCTCACTTGAACAAGGAGCTGAGATGCACAGAGGCGACATGACTCTCACGTTCTCGTCCTTAAATAAACTCAAATAATGCGCAATGTCGAAAGCTGGAGAACACGCTACTTGCGCTAATGACTGGACCTGCTTCCCCTTCCTTCTTGAGGATCGGGAGGTTGTCTCGATTCTGCGCGTGATTGGTCTACGGCTTGGCAGCTAGCATCGAAGCCCAGGAATATCGACATCACAAAACGCGACGCTGAAGATGATTGATCATCGCACGTTCCATCAAGGTTCGTTCGGGACTTTGAATGGCACCTTGCCAGGCTAACGTCGGTCAGCAATGAGGGGAACGCGTAGCCTGCTGGTCCTGCGGATCCATTTCTGAGAAGATTGCAACGTCCAAGTTCGAGCGTATTGCGGAATTTCGGGCGCAAATTCTCGCAAAACTGCCGCGTAGCCGTAGTAGATGATTTGAACGTCGTCTGCGATGCGGTAGACATATGTAGAGTCCCTATTAGTCAACGTTCCAATAGAGGGAGTTTGAGCTGGTTTCTTGGTCGATTCTCCATTTGAGCTTGTGTTTTCATGGCAATCCCTGTCAAAAGCCCACCTCATCAGACCCTCCCAGACCAGGATTGGAGCCCACTTACCGCTGCGATGATCGCGAGCTTGAGCCGTGGTGTCAACTTGGCATTCGGCATTTTGAAATAACAAAAACCAGGGTCTTTGGCCCCTACATGGCGCTAAAGCGTCATCAAGCAGTGAAAATGCTTGTTTGGCCGGTTACTCGGATGGTCAACAGTCGGTCTCCGCTGATGGGAACCGATGACGGAGCCCTTGTCAGTGTTGGGTTCTTCATTCTTTCATTCGGCCTTTAGCCGCCGCATGCGGAGAAGTTTCTTCGTTCTCTATTCTCTCGGAGGATCTTCCTTCAAAGTTCTTGCCTGGAATACTTGTATCATGAAAGAAGAACAGGCGAGCAGAGTCCTGTCTTCGGGGGCCCTCGAAGTCTCGCCTGTGGCGGATGAGACCAAGTCTGACAGTGTCAGCAAGACTCTGAATCAGCCCGAGGACGAGAAGAGCACTGGTCCTGTTTTCAATGAACAGACGAACTATGTCAGCCCAAGGGTCATCATTACGGCAAGTTCTGAGACGATATGTCACTGTTGGGCTCCCAACTCACTGGCACTTAGATCTTCCTGGCCTGCGCCAGCGTCGACCTCGTGGCTCTCATGGACCAGACTACTCTGGCAGCAAGTCTGAACATTATCGGCAACGCGTTAGATTCCAGCAGTCAGACCGCATGGATCGCTAGTGGGTACTTCATGTGAGTGGCGGCGCATGCAACTCGCCGGTGACTCGAGTGCTAACTCCCGGCAACTAAGAACATCTACGACGGGACAACTGCTATATGGTCGTTTGTCGGATATCTGGTCTCGCAAAGTGATCCTGCTCACTGGACTCGCGGTGTTCTTTATAGGCTCTCTCGCCTCTTCCGTTGCGACAAGCGGAACGCAGTTGATCATCTTCCGGGCCTGGACCGGTATTGGGGGCGGTGGGCTCATGACGGTGGCGCAGATGATTGTCAGCGACGTTGTGCCATTGAGAGAAAGAGGTAAATATCAAGGAATTCTGGTAAGTTTTGTCTGGAGATACAATTTCACTTCATCGCTGAGCTAACCCCTTCCAAAAGGGCGCAGTTGTTGCGATCGCAAATGGCATCGGACCCGTCATTGGCGGTGCCCTAGCCTCGCAATCCCACGATTCCTGGAGGTGGATCTTCCGCCTCAACATGCCTCTGACCCTTCTTTGCACTCTCTGCGTCATCTTCTTCATGCCGTTGAGAAAGGTAGAAGGGGATTGGCAGGTGTAAGTACAACTCCTTTCCGGCGATCTCTCGGAATGCTCTGACCAGTTGTGCGACTCCAGAAAGTTGAAGGCAGTCGACTTTATCGGAAGTGCTTTGGCTTTGGGCGGAACTGTGGTTCTCATGCTCGGCCTCACATGGGGCGGTGGCGAGTATCCTTGGAACTCCGCGCATGTGGTTGCTACAATCGTCGTCGGGTTCGTCGTTTGTGTTGGTTTCGTTCTGTGGCAATGGAAAGGCGCCATCTTCCCTCTTGTGCCGTGTAAGGTTTGCCGTCGATTTGATCACCTGGCCTGCTGTACTAATATTTCCATTTCCGATAGTGCACATTTTCAAGTCCAGGATTGTCAACGGCGCCTGCATCACCATGGCCATCAACGGCTGGAACTTTGTGGTTCAGGTGTACTACATCCCAGCCTTTTACCAACTTGCGTACGGCTATTCGGCCACGAAATCAGGAGCCATGTTGCTCCCTGTGACGCTGACGCAGACTTTGTTCAGCACATTGTCGGGTCTCGTGGTGCATAAAGTCGGGCGTTATAGGGAGTGCATCCTCCTCGGATGGGTGATGTGGGCTGTTGGTGTTGGACTCATGTCAACGCTCGATGAGAACTCCAGTGTAGGCAAGCAGGTTGGATACTCTCTCCTCATTGGGGCCGGAGTCGGCAACACACTTCAACCGTATGATTAACTTACAAGGGTTGCTGCGGACTTCTACTGACAGTCACTCCAGTGCTTTGATAGCGATCCAAGCTGGTGTCAGTCGGAGGGATATGGCCGTCGTTACCTCATTTCGCAAGTAGGTTCAACTTCCATACTCACGAGAAATTGATGAATGCTGACGTGTTTTCCAGTTTCATCAGAAACCTTGGCAGCACCATAGGTCTTGCTATCTCCGGAACACTCATGTCAGTTCATGCCGTCAGAATAGTCTAAGCGTAACATGCTGACAGTAGCAGCAACAACATCTTGTCAAGCAGCATAGCCGGGCTGGGCTTATCCGACGACGAGTCTTCAAAGCTTCTTGCGAATCCCCAGCATGTCTTGAGCGAAATGTCTGAAGCCGACGCCGCCAGAGCGAGAGCTGTCATTCTTCCGGGATACAGAAAGGCATTCCGCATCATCTTTCTTGTGATGGCAGGGCTTGCCGCTGTGGCTTTCTTCGTGGCATGTTTTTTGATGCCCCAAGTAGAGCTTAGTCGCCCCGATGATAAGGACTTGAAGGATGCGGCGCGTAAGGAGGCGAATGAGGCCAAACAGGGGTCCAAGAAGTCCTCATTTCCTGCTGTTCCAAGGTCCGGGAACAGCTTGCTCGTGCGATGAAGCCAAGTTGTAGATTTAGAAAGGTGCTTCAGCCACATGAAGGTCATAGAACATTGTCATTATCAAACGGTATTTAGCGTAAGGTAATCAGCTACTGGATTTAATTAGACTACCTTCAAAGCCCCCGTTCGAAAGCAACGACCTCTTGAGTCACATGCACTGGTAATGAAGTGCCCCAACCCGTTCTTGCCTAGACCGGCGACGACAAGCTTGATAGCTTCTTTCCGGATTGAGGGAACCCAACGCTTCATTGTAATATGATTGAGCGGTAGGATGAGACTCATCGGAGCACTGACTGAGTTGTTGTGTACGGTTTCTCGATGCAGCATGGGTAAGAGGCGCTGGTAAGATGGGCTTGAAGATGCCTCTTTTCGCCGACGCAATAGAGGTGAGGCCTTTCGTATGACAGGCGAGAATCAATTTATCCGTTGCACATACACAAGTTTCGGTAATGATAACGCCATCGCGTGATATGCCGGTGGATATCGGAAAGCGATTTCTTCTATACCCGTAATAACCGGCCTAGCCTTGTTGATGTAGTTATGAAAGTCTCCAAAGAAGCAGCTCCTTCATTTCGAGTACAGTTTCGACTGCTGCGTAGCTCAGATGCAGCTGTTTCCATAAAGTAAGACTATTCTCTCGGCAGTTTTCCTCGGGTTTGTATATTGGACACAAATGCCAACCGACACTATGACGTGCAGAGAGAATGTATCTAAAAGCACTCGACACTTGAACCTCATGTCACGAAAGAAACTTGAGGAAATGCTGACCTTGGACCGAACCAGGTTCGAGGAGAGTTGTCTGGATGTCTATTCAAATCCGCGTTTCCGTAAGGGACTCATCAGCAGATTTTATTAATAACTTTGAGCGATTAGAAGGTCTCGACTCGAAGCGATACTGTCGAAAGGAGGCATCCGCTGGAAGTCTACAGGCGCACTAGAAGATAACCTTGTTGAAGCTTCGGGCCAGTGGACGTGTGGAATGCATGCGGTGGATCCCAGACGTTTGCAGAGACAATTGCAACGGTGGAAGACGGCCAGGACTTGGCCATGGATAAGATGTTGGGAAACAGTGGCGGGCGGTTTGGGTCTTGCAGAGGGAAGCGGATCAGAAGTATGATGCAGTGGCCGGGAGAGAAGGTGTTTTATGAGATTTTGATGGGTATTATTTTCGGTGAATTTTGTTTGTATGGAGTAAAATTCCCGTGCTTACTAGGTATGGCGGATGCCTCCGGTTGTCACTGCCGTTGCCGCCGGGGACACGGTTCCACATAACCGGACACGGAGCTCCCTCACCGAGTCGGTGTCTGCAATGTTGTCACCGAGCGGAACGAGTCTCACCGACATACGAGCCCCACTACGCGCGGAAAATTGCGGTCGTCAGGTTGTCCCTGAAACACTTCGAGAAGAATGCCCACCCGTCAGAGATCTGCCCACGAACGCAAGGCAGACTCGATGCCCCCCATCGCGCTGTCTAGAGCCTCTCATCTCTCATCATCCGTGGTGGCTTTTCGAGCACCTTCGCTCTCGTCATATGTCTCGATGCGTTTTTCTTTCCTGCCCTCATTTCCGCCATTCATGACTTGTTTTCTTCGGAGCTTTTTATAAGAGACAAGCCCCGCGTGGTTAGACAGTAGCTTAGCTCTAGTTGATTAACGACGGCACAAGCCTAAAACGCAATCTTCACCAAAAGTCCCTTTCATCTCCAGAAGAAAAACGGGGAGGGAGAGAGAGATCGCGCCAGATTCCGTGGGTCGTTTCCATTCCCAAGACAGCGGGATGCTAGAGGGCGTAAATGACCCGGTTTACACCTCAACTTACCCCTCCGCAAAACCTCATCTTACCCCCCTCCACTATACTATACCGCCTTCAGCAGGCGCGCCGCAACACTAGGCCTACTTAAAGGGGGTAAGCCGACCTCCTAAGAGCTTAATTTAGCTATAAAAATATATAGAAATAGAGTAAAGAAAGTACTATATAAAGTATAAATAATAGGCTAAAAACTCTATATAATTATAATCTAATTATAATCTAAATACCTTTTTAAACTATTTTTATTATATATCCTATTATATATACTACGCTATTACCTAACTTAATTAGTCCTTATATAATAATAGCTATATCCTTAAGCGGATAATTGTTACGGGCTACGCCCGGGTTAAGCCTACCTGGGCTTCTGCCCAGGTTCACCGCCTTAAGGAGCTACCTAGGGCCTACCCGGGGCTTACCTAGTTATTCCCTATGGACTAGCGAAATCTCTACTAGAGAGGAAAACTCCCCCTTTTTCCTCTTTAGCTTGAATAAATAGTATTATAGCGACCTCTTGTTGAACAAACTCGGGTCTAACCCCTCGTAATAATTATAGCTTATTATAATCCTAAATAATATTAATATAGGTAAGGATTATAATTAAATCGTGATTATAAATATTAAAAAATAAGATATCTTCTAGCTTCTTAAAAAGCTTTAATACTAGGACCTAAAGGAGTTATCTTATAAGGAAAAAGCTCTTAACTTCTTATTTATACTTATAAATAAGGTAAATAATATAATTATAAGGTATTTAATAATTTAGAAAAGAATTAAGCTAAAAGTATAGGATCTATTAAATAATACCTAGTAATCCTATACTTATTATATCTAAGTAATTCTTTAAAATATATTTTAGCTATAATTAAGATATAATATTAAAATACCCTTAGTATACTAAGTTAATAATATAAAGACCTATAATCTTCTCTTCTTTAAAGAATATATTATATCTAATTAAAGTAAAAGAAGTAATATTCTATAAGTTATTTCCTAACTTTCTATTTACTTCTCTAGGTAGTATTATTTATATTATTAACTTAAGAGGTAAGAATAAATTTAAAGTAAAGAGTATTCTAAATACTATATATTAAGTTCTATTATAATTCTATCATAATACTAATATAATATAAACTAGGTATAATACTTATATATTAGCGCTCTAAGCTAGGTAAAAGAGATCTTTTTATTATTCTTTTAACCCTATTATAAGAAATAGGCTATAAGTTATACTAGGGTTTAAATCTACCTAAAGTTAGCTATAGAACTCTAGGAGATTAAGGGTACTAATCCCTCTAATATTATAGATATTATTATAACTTATTATAAAAAGGCTAGAAATTTATTATATAATATAGAGTCCTTTTTAGCTACTTAATAATAAGCAATCTAATAGTTTTAAGTAATCTAATACTAATTTAGTATTAGTAAGTTATATTAAGGTAGTATTTAAACTACTTATTACTTAAAATAGTATACTTTTTAGGTATATTAAGAATTATATTTAGAATATATTAGGATTATAATCTAATAATAAGAAGATAATAGAGGGTTTAGCCTTTATAATCTACTGTAATTACTAAGTATCTTTATATTAATTTAGCTAGAAATACTTTTTAAGAGGGTTAAGATACTATTTAACTCTTATAAGATTTAGCTATTTTTATAGCGTTAGATTAAAAAACTTACCTTAGAAGCTTAGCTCTTAGCTCTTACCCTAGCTATTCTAAATATAGAAAGCTATTACTATATAGTTACTATAAGGCGAGTAAAATAGCCTTATTATTATAAATAGAATATATTTAGAATATATCTATAATATATCTTAAGTATATTAATAAACCTTTATCTAGGTAAGGCTTATTTTAATAAAAATATATAGTTAATTCCTCTAAGCTATACTTATTATTTTAAGTTAATTATACTAATTAATATAAATAAGATACTATATATAGTATAGGTTTTAATTAGTATATACCTATACCTACTACTAGTCCTAAGTAAGATTCTAAAAGGTTATTCAGGAGAATTAATAGAGATCCTTAAGGGGATTATAGACCTAAAGCTAATATATAGTAAGATATTTATAAAATATTAGAAATATACTACTAATATATTATAATATAAGCTTACGTATAATAAACCTAATTATCTAAAACCTCTTTAAAAAGTATAGTACTATTACTTTTAGTAATATATATGCTAGCTTAATATAGGTTAATAAGGTTAAGAAGCTTATTCTAAAGTCTTAAGCCCTAACCTATTCTCTAAGTAACTATTTTATAATAGTCTAATAGCTTTTCTTACTTAAGAATAATGTAAAAACCTAGGTATATATACTCTATTATATTTAGAGCATATTAGTAATAATACTAATATATTTCAAATATCCTATTTAATAATATAAACTACCTTATTTACTACTTCTACCCTAAATAACTCTAGATACTCTAAAAGTAATAATCTATAGAGGTTAATATATTATTCAAGCGTATTAGAAGTATAGAGAACTATAAACCTATTTTACTAGACTATTAATAGTAATAAGATAGGGTATAAATATACTCCTAATATATTTTAAGCTACTTACATAAAATTAATCTAGACCTATACCCGCTTCTTTATAAATAGTAAATTAGTATAGCTCTACTATTATATATTTTAAATACTTTTAAAGCTTTAGGAGGAATATATTTATTAGCTTTTATAATAGAGGTATTATCATCTAGATATACCTAGAACTATAAATACTCTTATAATAGATTAGGATTCTTACTAGCTTTCTAATATATTATAGATATATTTGGAATATATTTATATTTCTAACTTAATAAGCTTTAGGTATTATCTATTTTCTATAAACCCTAAGAGTCGCTCTTAATAATCATAAATTAAAAACTTAGTTATATTATATAAGGTTTATTTCTAGCGGAATACTAAGGCTCTCCTTAGACCTTAAAATAATCCTAAAATAAGCTAGTATTATTAGCTTTATATAGTAATAATAAGTCTCTTAGAGGTTAATATAAAAAGTAAATATACTACTATAGTAGTAGAGATTAGTAATAAGCTAAATATATTTCTATTATAACTCTATATATATTAATATACTTTTAAGCTACTCTAAGAGAAATAGGGCTATCTTATAATAGGTAACTTATAAGTTAAATCTAATATTAATAGCATACCTTAACTATTATATTTCACTTATACTACTAGCTATTTAGAATATACTCTAGCTATAAATAAATATAGTTAAGGGAAGTTACTAGTATAAATATACCTATAGTAAAAGGCTTGATTCAAAGAAAGCTATTAAAATATAGGTATTATACTATTACTATATTTATATTATATCTCTAATATAATAAGGCTCGAATTATTAACTAGGAGTATATTAATACTAAGTTAATTATATAGGTAATAGGAACCCTACTAAGCTTTTAAGACCAAAGTATTATAGCAAGAGCCTAAGTAAGCTTAACGCCTCGGAATCATAAGTTAATTATAATTATAATATAATACTTATCTAATTCTAATAGGTTAAAAATAAGCTTCCTAAGGTTAAAGAATACCTTAAGGCTATAAGGTAATTAGTATTAAAGATATACTCCTAAGCGCTCTATTATCTAGTATACCTATACGTTCCTAGTATAAGTTACCTAGTATTTAAGCGTAATAAAATTATATTAGTAATATATAATAGGAATATAATAATAATATAATATAGATATAATCGCGTAAGTATAATAAGTAACTTATAAGGACCTTCTAAGCGTTATTAATAAGATAATTAGTTAATTAATTATAAGCTAGATAAAGAGCTTGCTATTAAATCAGAGCTATAGAATACTTAGATTTAGAAGCTTAAAGTATTACTTAAATACGGAAGTAGTAGAAGTAGGGGTTTTTATTATGCTTTTATTATATTTTTATTATACTTATACTATATTTATATTTTATTTATAGTTTGCTCTAATCTCTTTATAGCTTATATCTTTTATACTTCTTCTCTAAATATATTCTATACTAAATAATCTAAAGTATTATTTAAATAAAGATCTAGGTATTATAGTACTCTAGCCTTAAAGTAACTATTATACTAATTATATTTTAATAAGTTAAGCTTTAATTAAATTAAGTTAACATTAACCTAGATAAATGTTTAATTAATAACTTAGTTATATTTTAAATATAATTTAAAAACTTACTCTTCTACTCTATAGGTTAAAAAATATAGCTTAAGTATTATCTTCTTAGACTTAGATATTATAATATCTAGAAAGTTTAGAGTTAAAGAGTATTAATTTATTAGGTATAATATAGTTATAATCTAAATATATTTTATATTATTTAGGGTTAGGAAGAGATTAGTTATCTAATAAGTATTTTCCTATTATATCTCTCTCTTCCTCTAATTTATCTAATTTAGAAGCCTCTAAGTTACTAGTATTAATAACCTTAGCTAGGATAGAAAGGGAATTAAGTTCTAAAGGGTTATTAAGAAGCTTATAGTAAAAGGCTACTACTTATTAATTATACTTTAAGTATATCTAGGGTATACTTTATACCTTTAATCCTAGTAATATAATTAGAGCTAATATTTCCTTACTTATTAATAATATAAGCCTTCTTATAATATACTTTTATATAATAAGTAAGAGTTATCTAGTTTATAAAGGGTTCCTTTAGGTCTATTAATTAGATTATTATTATATTAAATATATCTTTCTTACCTATCTCCTATATAAAGTAAAGCTTCTATTAGGAAGGACCTTTAGGTACTAATAAAATACCTCGCTAGACTAAATAAAGATAGCGCTATCCTTATTTTATACAAATATAAGCTATTCCTAGGGATATTTTATAAGCTTAAGATACGTTTTTTAATACCTTAGCTAATATATGTTTATTATATTATAAGTATATTTACCTTAGGTTAACTAATAATAGTAAAAGACTTACTTATTAAGCTATTTACCTTATAACTATTTTCTAACTTAAACCCTAGGGAAGTAAATATTCTTAACTATTTAATTATATTATAAATATAAAAGAATACTAACTTAAATATTCTTAAATAGTAATAAATTTAAGTAGAATTCCTAGTAAAATCCCTCTAATTTATTATATTTATATATTTCCTCTGCTCTAGGTAAAACCCTTACTTTAGAAAGCGTAGTAGCTACTAGTACTATACTAATAAGCGAGGTTTCTAGGATATATTTATTCTAAGCTAATAGGATTATAATACTACTTAGCGCTAATCTTCCCGCTCCTATTTAATTTTAGCTACTTATAGAACTTTATATTAATTTCTCTTTTTTTCCCTATATATATTAATTATAATTATAGCGCTTATCCTATTATACCCTATTAGTAATAGCTAAATACTACTTATACTAATCTATTCTTATCCTCCTAGACTTATAACGTATATATAGTTCTAATATAATTTATAATAAGCTAACCCCCTAGCTTAGTATAAGGCCTAACTTATCTACTCTATTAATACCCCTAGTCTCTAGGAGATTAATCCCCCTAAGATAAACCTATCTAGTAAGGTATATTAATATTAATATAATATAACTAAATCATATTATAATTATACTAAAACTAATATTATACTCTAGTAGAAATACTAGATTATACTCTTCCCTAGTAAACGCTTCTATTACTAGGATTATGGTTATAATAGAAGTTTTCTAAACCTTTACCCCTATATAATAAAAAATATCTCTTTAACCTATTTTAAATATAGCTTTAATATAATGTAATTAGCTTCTTTTTAAGGATATATAAGCCCTTACTTATTATATCTATAGAATCTATAATAAGAAGGAGAATAGCTTTAAGGTTTCTATTAATCCTAAGGCTAACTAAAAGGGTTATAATAGCTAAGCTTCTAATATTACTAAAGTAGAGTTTAATAATATATTAATTATAGCTTAAATATATTTTAATTATTAGCTAAACCTATAGATTTCCTTAATAAATAGTTTACTTAAAGCTAGGTTAATACTACTTAGTTTAATTAGAATTATATTACTTTAAACTACTAGTAATTAACTATTACTATCTTCTTAAATACTAAAGTAGATATCTAAATACTTTCCTCTAGTAATAAGAAATAAAAATACTCTAATAAGGATATAAGTAAGGTTAGTATTATTTTAATTTCTATTAAGAATATATTTCTAATATAATCTAGCTTACTAATCCCCTCTTTACTCCCTCTTAGAAGTATACTTAGTAAATAAAAGAGATTAAGGAGGCTAATACTACTCTTAAGGCTAAAGAATAAGCCTTAATAGATTCCTTTAATAAGGGAACTAAGGGTAATAATAAGTTTATATACTAAGAAACTAAAATAGATATAGTATAAGCCTCTTTTAAATATAATTAGAGTATAAAAAATAATATAATTAGCTTTAACCTATTTAATATTCCTAGTATTTATCTAGGAAGGTAGCCTAGAAGCCTACTATTAGTTAAATCTACTAATAAGCTTCCTTTAAAATAAAAAACTTTATAATTTACCCTTATTAATATTATAGATTATAAAATAAATCCTATTATAAATATTCTTCTGAAATATTTAGAATATATTTCTAATATATTTAGGTTATTATAATTTTAATAATCTTAAGTATATTTTTACTAAGTTAATTAGTAATCCTTATATCTAGCTTACCTTTTATATTAAGCCTAATAATAATAACTCTAAGACTATAAGAGTATAGCTATAAGCCTAAACTAGGAAGGGCTAGAATGCTAAAACGTAGGTATGCGTAGTTATATTAAACTATTGCTTAACCTTCTAAGTTTCTAGCTTATAGAGTTTTCTTAAGGGTATATATATTTACTGCTAATTTGCTAACGTTTTACTAATAGCGTGGCTCTGCACCCTATACCCGCTATTATTCCTTATAATTACCCCCCCCCCTCTAAAGCCTTAGTCCCTAAGGCGTACTAGTAGGGTAATATAGCTCTATATTATTATAGATATTATTACTAACTATAGGGCAGCGTCTCTATGCCTGTATTATATTATTTACTCTCGCTCTCTACGCTAGATCTAGGTAGTTATAGCGAATAATATATTTTCGTTTTCCTAGTATATTATAAGTATTTTTAAATTTTAATTATTATTATTATCTTTTAATTAGTTACTAATAGTTATATAACTATTTATTAATATATAGCTAGTAATTATTTAGCCTTATTACCTAATAACTTAAAATATAAAAAGCTATCTTCTTTTTAAGGTCTCTAGCCTAGTTAGAATTTCTCCTCTTTATAATCTTTTTTAATCTAGCTACTTCTCCTATTTTAGCGCTTATTTTATAAGCTTTTACTATAATTATTAAGTTTTCTCCCTTTTCCTTTTTTCTCTTCTAATCTCGCTTATCTCCCTTTCTAGCCTCTTAATAATAGCTCTCTATAATATCTTATATCGCATATATAGGTATAGTTCTTATGAAATATATCTATAACCCTAAGATTCTTTCTAGCGATCTTACTAGTAATACTAATAATAGCTATTCTTACCTTAGCTATTTTTATAAAATATATTAGGATATTATCTACCTTTACTATATATATAATAAATACGCGTAGAAGTACATCTATTATAACTTTAATAAGAAGAAATATGCTACTATAAGTCTCTACTAATTTACTAATAGGTTATTATATATTAATATTTTATAGGTCCCTTAGGAGCTTTAGGGTATAGCTTAGATAACTTAGAATATATTCTATTAAATCTAGATCTAGTAGCGTAATAGCATCCTAACCCCTCTTTATTATTATTATATTCTAGCTATACTTAGCAACTATTTAGTAGTATAGAAGCATATTACTAAGCTTATTTATAATCCTATTACTAGTAATAGTAGCTATAATATAGAGTAGCTTTAGCTCTAGGAGCTCGCTTTAATCTATAACTACCTCGCGCTTAATATCCTAGTTTATATAGGCTATTACTTACTATTTCCTTGCTAACTATATCCTACTAACTACTAGTCTTTAGGTTAGTACCTTTTATAATAGCGTTAATATTCTTTATCGCCTAAACGCCGCCTAGCTACTATATATTTATAATAATAGTCCTATTAACTACCTCTATAATAAGATTAACTACCTACCTAATTACCCTTTAATAAAGCTAGTCCCTATATATACTTATAAGCATAATATCGCCTTTTTCTCTAGGTTTTATAAGGAGCTTTAAGAAAATCTCGCTAAATATATTACTAATAATATCCCCTCCTGCTTTATTATTATTACTAGTGCTCGCCCTATCTCCTACGCCTCCTACCTCTATACCCCTACTAAGTATAGCTAAAGTGATAGCGAAGAGTTAATAAAGAAGACTAAGAGAGCTAAGGTTACTATTACTATCTCTAATAGTAATAGTTCTAGTAGTAAGTCGGGTAGTAGTACTAGTAGTGAGTTAGCTAGTAGTTAGCCTATAGGTAGTAATAGTAGGGATACTAATAGCGCTAGTTTAGTAACTAGTTGCTATAGTAGTCGTAGTAGTACTACTTGTAGTTATAGCAGTTATAGTAGTTACCGCTATAGCTATCCTAAGAAGTTAATAACTAATTAAATAGTTAGCTCTTTTCCCCTTTTATAGGATAATACCCCTTTTTACTATAATATTAGTAATAATTCGCTACTTAATTTAATTAACGTTTGATTTCTAATTTAACTTTTATTTTATAGTCTTATAGTCTATAATTACTAACTTATTAAAATAGTTTTAGTAACTAGTTATCCTACTTCTTATAAGCCCTCTTATATTATCTATTAAACTTATAAATAGCCTCTTATACGTTCGCTAAGTTCTCCGTGGGCTCTTATATATTATATTCTATAGGCTATCCTACCTACTTAACTAAATATTATATATTATTACTAATACCTTACTATATAATAATCTCTTCTACCTCCTATTCCTCTAGCTTATCCTTAAGCTCTAGGTATATAAGTAAGCCCTCGCTACTTACTTAGCGATTATCCTATAGCTCTAGTAAGGTAACTAAGAATATATTATATATCTTTTAGTACTATAGTAATAGATAAACTCTATATACTTACGTACTAACTAGTTTTATAATAGCTACCTATATAAACCTAGGCGCTAGCTTTTTATTCTTAAACTAGAAGTTCTTTATTAATAGCTTAATAACTTATTTCTAATAATAAGTTTGCTTCTTATACCTTATATTATAATACTTAGCTTAGGCCTTAGTAGCCTTTTGCTACTATTCTTAAGCCCTCTTACAAAGCCTTGAAATATGTTCGATTTGCTCCCTTATGCCCTATACTATAACCTTATTTATAGGGGTTATATATTCTATATAATACGGGTAGTAGCTATATAAGGCCTCTATTAGCGAGTAGCTAGTAGTACTATATTAACTATTATTATATATAAACTTAGCCTTAGGTAACTAGATAGCCTATTCTTATAACGAGTCGCTAGTATATACTTATAAGTACTTCTCTAATATCTAGTATATCCTTTTAGATTACCTATTAGTCTAGGGGTAATATATAGTAGAGAGGTAGCGCTTAATAGCCCTCTCTCTTATAAATTCCTCTTAAAATTAGCTAGGAAGGAGCTTATCTTAATCGCTAATAATACCCTCTAGGGTACTAAAATAGCACTTAACCTATTTATAAATAATCTATGCTAACTTAGTAGCTATTAGCTACTTTATTATTAGGATAAATATAGCGAACTTAGTTATCTAGTATATAATAATAAGAACTATATTATACTCCCCGCCTTTATACTAATAGCTTAGTAGTAGTCTAGTAATAAAGTCTATAGTAATTTCTTAAAATAGGTATGCTAGTAGGGGTAGTAGGTATAACTTTCTATAGGGCTTATACCTCGGAACGCGGATCCCTTAGTATATATAGCACCTTATAATATAATTATATATATCTATAGCTAAGTTTAGCTAATAGAACTTCCTCGAGATTAACTTAATAGTCTTATTTACCCCTATATAACCCGCCCTATAGTTATTATAGTATTAGTAAAGGATTTTAAGTCTTAGGGACCTCTCCTATAGTATCTCTAACCTTCCCTTATAGAATAAGGTTCTATAGCTATTAATTATATAGCCCCTATAATTACTAGCTAGTCTATATACCCTCTCTAATTAGGTTTAGTAGTATAAGTCGTTAGCCTATAGTCTATAAATAAGACTTTCTATTACTTTAGAGGGTTACTAACTATATACTATTTCGCTTATTATAAGCTCCCTTATAACTTAGCGTAGGATATACTACTACGCTATAATAACCCTAGCTCTAAGAGAGTCCTCTAGGTTAATAAACTCTCGCTAAGCGTTCTCTATATCTTCTCTTGCTCTTTAGCGTTAGGTTATTATAGCTACTATAATTATAGTAGTATTAGTATATTATAGAGCGCTATACTAACTAGAGACTAAGGCGTCTCTACCTCTAGAGCTATCTATCTAGAAGGGGTATTATTTTATACTAGCCCTTATAGTATTAATAAATACTTTTAAGGTCTCTATATTACCTTATAAAGTAGTAATACTTATCTAGAGGTCTACTAGTAGGTTACTAATAAACCCTAGCTTCCTTACTAGGGTTAGGAGTATGTTATTATATTTTACCTCCCCTTCTATATAGTCTAGCTTCCTAGATAGCTTATTTACTAGGTTTATAACCCCTAACCTATGCTCTAGGTTAAAGTTAAATACTAAGAGTTTATATACCTATCTAGTAAGCCTTCCCTAAAGGTCCTATACTAATATACTAATAACTCCCTTTAGCGCTTAGTAATCTATTAGGATTATAAACTTCTTTAATATACTCTAAAGGTAGTAAGCCTAGTAGTCTAGGCTTTTAATTATAGCGAGAAGCTCTTATTAGCCTGCTCCCTAATACTACTTAGTATCGCTAAGCTTTTATAAATAATAAGTAACTAGTTACTACTAGCTATTAATATACTATAATAAGATACTAGATATAGCTTTTATAGAAGTATCTATTTTAACCTTTATTTTATAAGTTAGGTCCTAATATTAGAGAATAATTACTAAGTAGAAGGCAGCTTAGAGCTATTTAAAGGCTTATTAGGCCTCTTCTAGCTAGTAAAATTCGCTTCTCTTCTTATTATTCTTACTACCCTTTAGTAGGGATATTATAGGGGCTATAATACCTAAATAGCTTATAATAAACTTATAATAGAAATTATAGAATCCTAGGAAGACTTAGATCTCCTTATATATCTTAAGCGGCTTCTATTTAGTAATAGCTTAGATATAGGTTTAGTCTATTAATATACCTTTAGGTATAATAATATACCCTAAGAACTCTACTTATTATTAATAAAACCTATACTTATTAAGCTTAGTATATAGCGCCTACTAGTAAAGCCTATAGAGCACTTAGTAAAGGTCCTCTATATATTACTCTCTTATCTTAGAGTAGACTATAATATTATCTATATAAGTAATATAATAGGTATTTAGTAGCTTAGCGAGCGCTTAGTAAATATATACCTAGAATATTACTAAGGCGTTTATAAGTCTAAATAGTATAATAGTATATTTAAAGTACTTATAATAAGTCTTAAAAGCTATCTTCTAGTAGTTTTCTAGCTTAATATAGATATAGTAATATATATCTTAAAGGTTAGTCTTTAAGATCTATTTTACTCCCTAAAGCCTATCTAATAGCTTACTAATAAGAGGGAGTAGATATTAGTTCTTTAGTATTACCTTATTAAGGCCTTAATAATCTATATAAAGGTATAAGGATCCGTTCTTCTTAAGTATAAAGAGAATAGGGGCGCTTACCTCGCTTATTAAGGGTTAAATCCGACCTATTACTTAGTTATTAGTAATATATTAGTAGAGCTCCTCTAGCTAGTACTTATTTAGTAGGTAAATAGGCTTATATAGAAGTTTCTTCCCTTTAACTAAGTTAATAGTATATTCTATACCCTCTAGAGCTAGGTATTTCTTTACTAACTACTTATTAAATATTACCTATTTGCTAAGTAGCTCTAGTAGTAATTTCGCTTTGCCCTCTAAGGCGTCCTCCTCGCTTAGGGCCTCTATTAGTAGCTTATAGGGGGTAATATTCCCTAATATATATATAATATAAGCCCTCTAGCTATTCTTAATAACCTCTTATATAAATATTAATAACTTAGTAATACTAAGGCGCTTATATCCCTAGGTATTTATCTAGGTATTAATTATAATACCCTCCTTTCTTATAGAGTATTATAATAGGAGGAGGTCCCCTACTCCCTTAGGGCGGGGAGCCTTAGTAAAGAGTTGCTATATCTTCCTTAGTTATCCCCTTAAGTTAATAAGGAAGAAGGTTAACTAGTATATATTCTAGCTTATTATAGAGGACTTATTAAACCCTTCTAATATAGGGGTACGCGCTACTATAGGTTATAGTTATAGGGATTTTATTAGTTAATTACTAATAATATTAACTTAGGAATAGGAATCTATATCTATTACTACTTCTTATTTAGTAATATTCTAGAGAATAATTACCTATCCCTTTATAATATCTCCCCTTAGGAAGGTATTTAGTTTTAATATAAGTATAGGGGTTATTAGTATAATCCCCTAGCTTACTTATTTTCTAATAGGTTAAGTTCCTTAACCTCTCTTATAGATTAGATTATATTAACTCTCGCTTTCTTAGTAAATACTTAGTATCTTACTAGTATTTTATTTATACTTTATTATTTATCTAAGTAATCTACCCTCTTTTACTCTTTCTTCTTATAGCTAAAGTATACTAAGGGGTTAGATATTATAAGTTATATACTAAGGCTAAATATAGGCTAGCTCCTATTAGATCCCTATAATATATTACTAACTAGTTAGTAAGGTATTAGGCTTTAAGAACCTCGCGTAGTCTTATAGCTAGAGCCCTACTAGCCCCCCTTTTAGCTCGCCCTTATTATAGGGGGGACCCTTAGTATATACTCTTTACTTATATATTACTTCTTACTTTTACTCTATAGGGTCTCGCTACCCTATTAGTAATATATCTCCTATAAGTATTTTACTTCTATAGTTATATCCCTTAGTCTCTATATTTTAACCTTCTAATATTTAAGCTCTCTATATAAAAAGGGGGCTAGTTAGAAGTATAGTATATAGGCCTTAGCTTTACTATCTTCTATACTAACTATACCTAAGTTCTAATATATTACTAATTATTTAGTAAAAAACTATATTAGTAACTATATCTCTTTCTACCTTATTATATCTAGCTTTTTATAATACCTCTGCTCTTAAAGCTCTAGGTTAATATATTATTAGTAAATAAATACTATAAAGTTAGCCTAAGCTAGGTCTCCTTCTAGCCTAGCCCTATAGTATTACTACTAGGTCTATAGGGATAAGCTTATCTTTATAAGCGCTTATTAAATCTATTACTCTAGTATATTACTAGTATATAGTTAGTATCTATTTTTAACCGCCTAGATCTAGTTACTAACCTAGTCTATAGTAAAGTCCTTACTTATAGTATAGTAGTTATATATAGGGGGTTTCTTATATTCTCTCTATAGGTACCTTATTACTAGGTAGTTAGTAAGTTCCTATAGTAGGGTAGTAGTTTATTCCTTATACTACTACTATTATAAATATATCTGCTCTATAAGGCTCTCTTACTATCTCTATAATAATCCTATTACTTAGGTAAGGATACCTAAGACGCTAGCTTCTTAGGAGGTCTTAGGCGGGGTACCCTATTAGCTACTACTTGCTATTTATTTACTAAGCGAGGGTTAGTCTACCTACTCTAGCGCTATCTAGGACTAGGCCTGCCCCCTTAGGGTTATCTCTCCTACTATATTATTACTAGGGTTATCTATCCCCTTACTATAGTATCTATATTATATTCCTTATATCTTAGGGCTTAGCGAGCGATTTATATTATATTAGCTAAAACCCTATTAGTTATATTCTACATACCTAGCCTAGAGTTTATTATAATTAAACTCTATTACTAATTTATTAGTATGCTATTCCTAGTTCGTTTTAGATATTCTAATTACTATTAGTTTCTTAAATTAAAGTAGAAGTAATAGAGTTATAAGAGTATAGCTATAAGCCTAAACTAAGAAGGGCTAGAATACTAAAACGTAGGTATACGTAGTTATATTAAACTATTACTTAATCTTCTAAGTTTCTAGCTTATAGAGTTTTCTTAAGGGTATATATATTTACTACTAATTTGCTAACGTTTTGCTAATAGCGTGGCTCTATACCCTGTATCTGCTATTGTTCCTTATAAAGACCTTTTAGTATTATATAAGTATTACCTATAATATTATTCTAATTAATAGAATTAAGAAGGAACATAATAATTATACCCTAGGTCTTATTCTAAATCCTACCCCTAATTCTAAAATAGAGGGAGAGAGTAGTACTACCTAGAGACTAAAGATAGAAATAGATAGTAATTATAAGTAGAATATAATCTAAATATAATTCTATAGGTAGTATTTTTTAGAGGCTTATAGCCTAAATAAATATTAATTTATATTATATAATCCGTTTTATATAATTTATAACTTCTAATAATACTTGTAGCTAAAAGTAGAGGGGGGTAAGATAAGGTTTTATAGAGGGGTAAGCTGAGGTACAGGCCGGTATACGGTAAATGACCTCAGCTCCAACGGCGGCTGCGGCTCATTAATTTCCTGCGGTTGGCGTTCGGGGAATCGTTTAGGAGCCAAGGGGACACAAGGGGAGAGGGTGCAAGGGCCAGCACTGGGCCCCCTGTGGTTCGTTCGGTCGGCAATGATCTCGCGATGAGCAGGGGTGTGCCGAGTCCTGGCCGAGCCTCGAGGAGGGCATTGAGAGCCGCGAGGCTTCTTTGTAATAATAAGAGAAGAGAGAGAGACTGATGGACACGCTGGCGACGGGCGACAGACTGGGAATAGAGTTCAGGTGAGTTCAGTTCTTTTGTCTGCTGCGACTCCGTTTGATATGCTACCGTCGTATATTTTGCACCGGGCCCCATTGGATTGAGTCAAGGCTCAATCTCAGAGATGAACCGATTCCCGAACTGGTTTAAGTGATACCCAGCACGCCGGATTGGGGAGGGGAAATTTCCGTCAGTTTGGGCGACATATTGCAGTTTTCCCGGAACGAGACGTAGCGAAGGTCAGGAAGAGGGAATGGAAGAACCAAGCGCGGTTCGAGATTGACGTTGCCCTCTCCCGCCTCATCTTCTGTCTGACTGTCTGGTTTCCAAGGATGAATGTCGTGTTAGCGACGCTCCAGACAGTTGGGAATACAGTGAAGCACCTCGCCCAAGCACCAAATACCAGGCGGTCGTTATTTTCGGGGCAACGGACCGCTGGCCTGAGCCCGCGCGGAGCCGCGTCGGCCGGCTAGCTTCAGGGCAAGCTTCAGGGCCAGCTTCAGGGACCTGCAGGCTGCAGCTGGGAGAAGGAAGGGGTGATCCCTACGACGCACTGTGTCTCAGTTCAGATAGAATGCGGCGTCTCACTCACCTCCAACAAGTCCACCATCGTCGTCCGTCCGCAGAGTCCCCCCTCCTCGGCGGCCGTATTGCGATGTGCTCCCACTTATTCCCTTTCCTGGAATCAAAATCGATGTCGATAGTCGGCCGTTCTATGCCTTCCGATTGAAAGTCTAACCGCTTCGCAGGCCTGCCACACACGAGGAATCCGAGATGCCTCACGTCAATGACCGCGAGAAGGTCTCTTCCACGGAACCGGTCCACCTTTATACCCTCCATTCCATCGCAACGTCTCACGTCGTCGTCGTCGGCGGGACCTTATGGAGCACTTGGTGAGCTGAAACGGACTCGTCCAGTCGAGGCCGCTGTCAATCATGGGCCTAAACCACTGTCAGCCGTGAGGGAAAAAGAGAAAATAATCCCGAGGGAGGGCAGTCCTGGGGCCAGTATCCACGCTGGTCTGGCCTTGGCTGGACCCGAACGAGTGGGAGGACTCCGCGTGTCTTCACTCTTCGACTTCCAAGATGGAATAGTTATCTGAGAGTCTCGGACGATACGCACGTCGAGACAACAAGTCGTTGCTCGTATCCACGGCGTTTATGCTGCCTGTCTGTCCGGCCTGGACCCAAATGAACATGAGTCGAGGTCGAGTGAGCACGCCCAGAAAATCTCATGAATACGACAACCGGCGATCTAAGCAGATCTCCATCACCAGCCGCCGATAATCATAACAAAATACCCAATATTCTTATTCCTCCTCCAATTGATGAGTGTCGAAACCTTCCCGGCTCAATCCGCCTCATCGCGGCCCCGAAAATGGCACCACGACTACATACATGTAACCAAAGAGGCACACGTCTCCCTCCACTACCCTTCACCAACACCCCTGCCTCTGCCTCTGCGTCTCCCGTCTGGCCTGGACCACCCAACCAACTCGTTCGGCCGCGACCAAATTTGGCGTTTCCATGTTCCCCTGGTTCCATCCAATCCAAACCACCAAGCGGGATCCTCTCCCGAAAATCTGGGGCCCGTACCTCGCACCAGAGACCAGATACCAGGATTCCCGCGCCTGTCTCCCGTCACAGCCAACCGAACCTCTCCGCCTCCCCCCCTGCCCCTTCTTAAGTTCTTCTCACAATGCTCCCCCTGGACCGCTCTCTCGGCAACGCAGCCAGGGGGGGCCTCTTTTCGCCTACGGTATATTTACGAACATGGCCCGCCATGCGACCTTCCCAGAGGGATAGTTCGTGCCTGCTCCCTTTTCTCGTCCTCTCGAGGTAAACTGCAGACATCTACGGATCTTCTCTGACCACTCTTGTGTGAACAACTGCGAACGATATACGACTATGACGAGCTAGCATCGACTTTCCAGGCGAAAGAAGGATCAACGAAACGGAACGAATTGAGAAGCCACTGGGCGGCTAGGCAGACGTACACACACGCCCATTCACTCATTCGTTAATTACAATAAACCTGTTGAACTTTCGAACCAAATATCATTCTTCATCAGCCACATCGACCAACCAGCGAACCATGAGTTGAATCATCAACCCGCAAACCCACAAACCAACAGCTCAAAATGCCACCATCCCTTTTCCTCCGCTCCTCAAACCCCGCCGCCGCCGCAGTCACATCGCAAACCAACACCACCCTCCCCCCGCCGGGCCCGCTCGCAACGGGAGGCGCGCCCGCAGACCCCTCCGAGTACAAAGGCGGCTCCGTCATCCCCGTCGCCGTCATCGCCGCCGTGCTGTCGACCGCCTTCGTAGCAATGCGCTTCTACACCCGCCTCCGCCTCCTCCGGTCCGTGAAGGGGGACGACTGGTTCATCCTCCTCTCCCTCGCCTTCGCCGTCGCCACCAGCGGCGGCATGATCGCCCAGCTCAAATTCGGCCTCGGCGAGCACCTCGACTTCGTCTGGGACACCTTTCCCTCGTACGTCCAGACCGGCATCTTCACCAACCTGTTCTACTCAATCTCCCTCACGCTCACAAAGATCTCCGTCCTCCTGCTCTACATCCGCATCCTGACGTACGACCTCATCCGCCTGCTCGGCAAGGTGTTGCTGGGCGTCGTCCTCGTCTCTCACGCCTGGATCATCGTCAGCATCCTCACGACCTGCGTGCCCCTGAGCGCGGCGTGGGAATACGACCCCGCCAACCCGCCCGCGTACTGCCACCCGGTCTCCGTCTTCTGGGCCAACGCCATGCTTGACCTCCTCACGGGTTTCATGATCTTCACGCTCCCGCTGCCCGTCATCTCCAGCATGAGCCTGCCTCGCAGACAAAAGATGGGCCTCTACTTCGTCTTCGGCCTCGCCTTTCTGTAAGTGTCTCTCGTCCACCAACCTAATCTCACTCGGCAAACTAACAAAACCTGCCCTCCTTCTCTCTCAGCGTCTGCGCAATCTCCATCATCCGCCTCACGTCCTTCTTGCACACGGATGAGACGCAGGACGAAGTAATGGACATTACCTGGTCCGCGGTCCGCATCGCAAACTGGACCGTGGTCGAGGTCCACATCGCAATCGTGACGGCCTGCCTGACGACCCTGAAACCCCTCCTGAGCGCCCTCTTCCCGAGCCTCGTCTCCCCGGCCCCCATCTGCTTCACCGCCGCAGCGGCCGAAGCTCGCCGCCGCAAGGAATTCGAAGAGAACTTCACCACGGGCGCCGTCGAGGGTTACCGGCGGCCCCTCACCATCGGCACGAGGTCGAATCGCCCGTTGCCGAGGCGGGACACTTTTGCGAGTCTCGTCGATGCCAAAGGCGGCGGCTGCAGCGGCGGCGGGGAGCACGTGGAGGACGTCGCCACCACGCCGACGAGCGCGACTAGGCTCGCCACGACGACGGCGGCGGAGGGGAGCGAGTTCAGATTGCCCGAGGTGCAGCCGCCGTCGCCGTTCGGACGGTTCTCGAGCTGGGCCCGGGGCTCGAAGTTGCAGATTTCGCAGTTGTCGAGGGGTCCTTCGACGTCGACGTCGAGACACGAGCGGTTTGGTTCGAGGGCGACCTTGACCTGGGGGTCCGTAAGGCATGAGCGGTACCAGTCGATTGATCGGCAGAGCTCGACAGCGCCGCCCTTGCCTGGGAGGAGACTAATCTGATTGGAGACATACGACGAAGCGAGGCGTTTTGGTGAAATTCTAGCGAAAGATGTATACCAGGCAGATTACTGTCAGGCTACGAATGTCTTTGGAGTTTGGCGCAGGAAAGCGCCAATGTATATACAGCGAGCGTAGCTCGACGTTACCATCATAGTTTACGGCGTTTGAGAGGACGAAAAGGAGGGAGGGTATCACGCCATTGTATACCCCTTTTCAGCGCGTGGCGCCGCTATTTGTAGTAGTACGAGTAATGACATTCTCTTGAGTCGTCCTCAATCCCCTGGGCAGCCCTTCAAATTCGGCGACATTCGTACAATGCTATTGAATCACAATCTGGTTTCTTCGGGAATTCAGAGTCAGTCAAGGTTTATTAGTGAGGGAGATTGTATGCTGCTCACTTGCTTCCGAACAAAGCCCCCTTCCTCCACTTCTCCTGGCTTGACGACCTGATCGTCTGCCTTGTTTGCAGTCCACATCCCCTCCGTGGACTTTATCTGTTACGTAGGCCTTCACGCTTAGGAAATAAGATCCGCCACGTTCATGGGCATCTCGTCGATCTGGGTAGAGTAGTACACTAGGATCCTGTCAGCATATTGTCAATCCCTCACCCACGAAGAAACTTACACTCGATGTCTCGGAGAATGCGCACGTCTTCGCTAGTAACGAAGTTGATAGCAACACCCTTCCTTCCGAAGCGACCACTTCGACCAATACGGTGGATGTAGTTCTCACGGTTACTGGGCAGGTCGTAGTTGATCACCAAGCTGACCTGCTGCACATCGATACCGCGAGCCCACACATCCGTCGAAATGAGCACACGGCTGTTGCCCTGGCGGAAGTCCTGCATAATGCTGTCGCGCTCCTTCTGCGGCATGTCGCCGTGCATGCTGCTCACGGTAAAATTGGCTTCGCGCATCTTATCCGTCAACCAGTCGACCTTCCTCCGCGTGTTGCAGAAAATGACGGCTTGCGTAATGGTCAGCGTGTCGTACAGATCGCAGAGCGTGTCGAACTTCCAGTCCTCCTTCTCGACCGCAATGAAGTACTGCTTCAGGCCCTCGAGCGTCAGCTCGTCACGCTTGACCAGGATGCGCACGGGATCCGTCATGAACTTGGTTGTCATGTCGAGCACGTCGTACGGCAGCGTGGCGGAGACGACGACGACCTGAGTCGCGGGGGGCAGGTAGCGGTACACGTCGTAAATCTGCTCCCTGAAGCCGCGGTTCAGCAGCTCGTCCGCCTCGTCGAGGACCAGCATCTTGATGTGGCGCGTGCGCAGGTGTCTGCGGCGGATCATGTCGGCCACACGGCCGGGGGTTCCCGAGACGATATGCTGGCCGTAGTCGAGCTTGCGGATGTCTTCGCCGACGTTGGTGCCGCCGATGCAGGCGTGGCACTGGACGTTCATGTAGTCGCCGAGAGCCATGACGACGGACTGGATCTGGGTGGCGAGTTCGCGGGTCGGGGACAGGACGAGGGCTTGGGTCTCGCGGACGGCGGTGTCGATGACTTGCAGCATGGAGATGGAGAAGGTCGCGGTTTTACCCGTGCCAGACTGCGCCTGAGCGATGGTGTCGCGGCCCTTGCAGACCTGGACGATGGCGCGGGATTGGACTGCAGAGGGAGATTCGTAGCCGTAGGCGTAGATACCTCGGAGCAGGTTCTCTGGGAGATCTGGTCAGCATACGGTTGATCAATGGCAGTTATCGCACGAAGCCTCACCTTTGAGAGACATGGACTCGAAGGTCGGGTGAACGGTGACTTCCTTGGAGGTGGAGAATTCCATCCTCTCGTCGGCCTTGCGGTCTATTCCGCTGCCGCCTTCCGCCATTGTAATGTTTATCGGTAATTCGGGAGAGGTGCAGATGATGCGGGACTGTTGATGCGACAAATGTCGAGGATGGTGTAGATAAGTAGACAAGGCGAAGTCGAGGCGAAAATTTAGAGGGGCGCGCCGAAGCTTCAGCGCGACTAGACCTGCAGGCCGCAGCCCAGACCAGACCTGACCAGCCGGCAGCTGTCTCGGGGCGGTACATCCTTTCTCCGGATGGTCCACAAAGGCGCTAGTCCGCCACAGGCTCAATTACCACGGTCCAGCTAGCGCTTTCTGGCTCACAACCAGGGTTGGGAATTAGTCTAGTCTAGTCTAGTCAGGTAGCTAACTAAAACTAGGCTAGTTTAGTCAGGCTATAGATTAAAACTAGCGTAGTTTAGTCAGGCTATAGACTAAAACTAGCCTAGTTTAGTCTAGTCGACTAACTAGTTAACTAATTAGTTACTAGTATTTTTTAAAAATATTTTTAATATTAATATATAATATTA
>JAVHLU010001056.1:0-38977 GCA_036785755.1 Colletotrichum ledebouriae
TTCGAGGGTATCTTCTTATATTAGACCCTTCTATCCCCTTAGCTAAATATAATACTTATTAGTCCTATTAAGCCGTAGTAATATATAGTTATATATTTATACCGCTATATATACGCTAAGATTATTACCTAGGGCTATTATAACGGACCGCTAGTTATAGTCTATATTAATACTAGCGTAGACCGCTTAGTTATAAGCAAAGCCTAATTATAATAGCTCTATATCCTCTTAAGAGAACCTAAGGTATTTAAGCTCTAAGGCGTAGGAAGCCTTAAGACTATTACCTAGGTAACTTTTACGATTTTTTTATAAGGATAATAACTTAATAGCTATATAATAACTACTAAGCTCTATATAAGTATATAGCTTATCCTATATTTAGATACTAGTTTACTTATAAGGTAAGACTTTAATATACCTAATAAGCTTAATATTCTAAACTTAGAATTATACGTCTGAATTATATCCTATAATAATATTCGAATTCCCTCTTAGATCTATTTAAAAGTCCCTTTAAAAGTTTATAATATATATACTATAGGAAATATAACTATTATACTATATAATCGCTCTGCTATTTAAATTAAGATACTATTAGTAAAATAGAGTCCCTTCTATTTAGCCTAAAGCACGAAAGGTATATATATATATATATATGTAATTTACTACTTATTCCTATTATTAATAACGCTCCTTACTTATTAAAGATTAAACGAGGTATTAAGCTTAGAACCCTAGCGCCCTTTAAGTCCGATAGATACCTTAAACTAAAGACTTATAATTAACTATAAATAGCCTTTTTAATATTATTATATAAGGATCTAATATATTAAGCTATTTTTAGCCTTTCTAATCGCAAGCTTATAATACTTACTTAGCTATTAGAACTATTAGTTAATGAATAAGTAGAAATCTCTAACCTAACTAATAAGGAAGCGCTTACTGACTATAGTATAACTAATAATAATATAACGCTAAATAGTAGAGATATCTATAAAGGGAATATTAACCTAAATAATAAGATAGGTATAACTAAGCCTAAAAACTTACTAGTAGTTATTACTATAGAAGGTATATATGTCTATAACTAAGATACTAAAGCTATATAACGCTTTAAAGAGGTTATCTCACGCTACCCCGCTATCTAGAAAGACTAAGGACTAATTAACCTTCTAGAAGATTAATACCTTAAGGTTAAACTTATTAAAAGATAGTAGAATATAAATATTAAATAACGACCTTATCTTATTAATAAAGAAGATAAGAAACTTATTAATAAAACTTTAGATAAGCTCTATACTTAAAACTATATTAAATAGGGTAACTCTAGACCTATACTATTTAGAACCCCTATATTCGCTATATAGCAAATTATAGATAGTAAGTATAAAGGTTATATAGTTATAGACTTATATACTCTTAATAAAGCTATAATCCCTAATATATACCCTATACTACTATAATAAGACGTTATTAAATGCTTTTATAATAAACTATAAATTACTATAGTTAACGCTTAATCCTTCTTTTATTAATTTCTTATTAAGAAGGAATATTATAATTCATTTATTATAGTTAGCTACTAGGGATAAGAACGCTTAAAGGTAGTACTTATAGGATTCTATAATTCGCCTGCTTATACTTAATATATTATAGATAGACTCCTATAACTATATAAGGAATATACCTATATATTTATTAATAATATTATTATTACTTTAAAAAACCTTAATACTTACCTTAAGTACCTTAATACGATTCTTAAACTCTTTATAAATATTAGACTCTCGCTTTTAATAAAGAAGTTATTCGTTAGATATCCTTCTATTAAGCTACTTAGCTTTACTATTAATACCTTTAGACTATTAAATACTTAAGACTATATCGATATTATTAAGAAAATTAAGTACCCCTATAACCTCTACTAGCTTAAATACTAGATAAGCGTAACTAGTTTTCTATAATATATAATACTACGCTATAGCTATTATTTTAACCGCTCTAATAGTATAAAACTATATTACTTACTTAAACCCGAGCTTAAGGGAAGGATAAAGGCGCTCTAAGAAAGCTCTTCTATTAAAAAATAAGCTTTAAACCTATATTAGAAGAAGTACCTAGCTTTAATAATATTAAGGACGCCTTAATAATAAATAACGCCTTATTCTACTATAACCCTAATAAGTAGTTATTTATATAGCTTAACTTATTAAAGGAATATAGATACTCCGCGCTAATATTCTAGCTAGCTAACTATATTAAATAGAAACCTTACGACCCTATTAAGTATACTAATATATATCTAATTACCTATATTACCAAGGCCCTTAAATAAGCTATATAAAAGTATTAGCTTATTAAACTTAAAGTTACTTACTTAGTATAAGTAGTAAAAAAGTATCGGCTAGTACTACGTTTATCTAGACGAGACCCTATAATAGTACTTACTAACTATTTAGTAATATATAATATTATTAAATAAATATCGCTATAGTTAGAGGATAAGACGAGGTCTAACTTATAACTTATATTATTATTAGAATATCTTAGCTAGTTCTCCCTCGTATATTTTTATATCCCTAGAATATTAAATATTAGAGTAGATATATTATTATACCTACTTATAATAGAAATCTCTATTAAAGATATTAGGGAACTCGATAAGATATAGGATAATATACTAATAAGTATTAACTTTATAATAGAAGTATCGCTTAATAATAACTTTAAGGCTAAGCCTATCTAATTATATACTAACTCTAAGTCCTAGAGTAGAGTATATAAGATACTCTATAAAAAGGCAGATAATATAGACCTTAACTTTGTTAAATATAATAGTCTTCTTTATTATATTAACCCCTATACTAATAAACGAAGGCTCTATATCCTAAAAGAGTTAGTAACGCCTCTTATTAAAGAAGCTTATAATAACTAATATTACTTTAGTAAGGAATAGACGTAGAGAGCTATTAATAAATACTTTTATATACTACGTCTTAAATAATAAGTTAATAATTATATAGCTAACTACCTATAGTATAAAACTATAAATATAGAATATTAACTACTACTTAGCGTGATATAGCTAATTTTAATACTAGCTATTCCCTTCTATATTATTACTATAGACTTTATTATTAGACTTCCCGAAATACCTTTATAGTTTTTAGGCTATAAAGTAGAGAACTTCCTACTTCTTAATATAGTACTTATTATAACTAATAAGTTCTCTAAAGTAACTCTTCTTATCCTAGGTTATTTAATATATACTACTAAGATCTAGGGATACCTCCTTCTTTATAACCTCTAGTATAATAACTAGGGAATACTAAAAGCTATTATATCTAATTATAACTAAAAGTTCCATTTAAAGTTTTAGACCGCACTATAGGCTAAATTATATATTAAATTAAGATTCTTAATAGTATATTATCTATAAACTAATAGTATTTTAGAATATAAAAATCAAACCGTTGAACTAGCTATTCGTTACTTACTTAACCTCGTTAATAATAACTAGGTAATATTACTACTAAGCCTTTAATATAACCTTAATAACGCCTACTTATAAGTTATTAGTTACTTACTAAACTAAATCCTATATAGTAAAATAACTAATAACGCGTTAAATATCTTAGGTAATACTAACCCTAAAATAAACTATGAAATCTTCTAAGAGGAAGCGAAGATTTTAATTATAATAGCCTAGCTATATATAAAGGAATAGTATAATAGAAAACATCGTTTTATTACCTTTAAGCTAAGCAACTAAGTATACCTTAAGATAGGATTAGGATATTATCTACTAGGATAACTAAACCTAAAGTATAGCTACTAATATATTCTATTTAAGGTCTTTAAATACGTTAGTAAGTTAGTATACCGCCTCGATATTCTACTTAATATAAATATTTACCTAGCTATATCTATTATCTAACTTATATTAGTATTAGCCCCTAGTAGTAACCTATTTAATTATTAAGATAACTACTAAGGCCTAGTTAATATTAAGGAAGATAATAATATTTATTAGCTTAAAGTATATAAGTATTTTAAGATTAAAAGCATTCTTAAAAAGCAAACCCTCGTATAAGGAAAGGTATAATATCTAGTTAAATAGAAAGATTACCTACTAATATATATTATTTAGATAAATAAAAATACTATAAATATAAATAAACTTATTACTATATTTAAAAATAAGGAATAAGAGATAGAATAGCTTTATAAATAAGTATAAGCTTAAAGACCTATCTAATAGGGTATTAACTTAGTATTAGAGCTTAGTAAAAGACTACTAAGGCGCTTAAGAGGAAGGCCTTATAAGAACCTAGTAGAATAATATAATATATATTATAAATAAGGAACGCGCTACTTAAAGCGCTTTAAATAAATAAGTAGACTATAAAGATTATTATAACTAAGGCCTTATTATAAAATAAAAACGTTTAGCACGCTTAGTATATCTAAGAACTTTACCCTAATAATAGCGAGATTTATATCTATCCTATTAGTAAAGATAACTACGCCTATTATACCTTCCCTCTCGAACTCCTTCTACCCTTAGTACTATAAGAACCTTTATAAATATAACTACCCTCCTCGCTAGAAGGTTAATCCCTACTCTTACTTAACTAATAAGAAAAATTAGCGCTTAAGTATATATATATAAAATAAGATTATATTACTAGGTAACCCTACTAGTTATTACTACTACCTTTACTTACTTAGTATTAAGCGTATTTTTCCCTCTATATATATATTTTACTAAAGAGCGTTAATACCTTTAACCCTATTACTATACTATTATTATACTTATATATCTCCCTTTATTACTATTATCCTTATCTAGACGTCGAGGAATCTTACTAATACTCTACGTTATTACACGCTTAGCGCTACTAGAGTAACCTATATTATATATACCTAGGTATTACTTTACTATAAATAGATAACGCTCTAAATATAAAGACGCTAAGTATATTACCCTTAACTATATTTACTACTACCTACCTAATATTAAGATCCCTTATAATAAGCCTAGATACTATATTTATAACTAAGAAACTTTTAAGCGCGCCCTTAACTAAGAGACCTAATATTATAAAACTAGTTATAATATTTCTAATACCCTATTTATTATTTACCTAGGTACTAATACTTACTTAGTTACCTAACTACTATCTATAAACCGAATTAAGTTCTACTACTAATTCCCTAATACTATTTTAAACCTTAAGTAGCTATCCCTCTATAATACTATATAGAACTCCCTTAAATATAACCTATATTATACTACTAATATTACTAATATACCTATTTGTATTAATCCTAGAGAGGCCTTAAGTAGAGATAATAAACCTATTATTACTAAATATAATTAAGCTAATAAAACTATTAATACTAATTAGCCTAAACATTCCCTTAATGCTAGCTAACCTAACTAAGCTACTAAAGCTATTAAATATATTAAACCTTAACTATTAACTAATATTATTATAACTAGTACTAGATTAACTCCTATTACTTAGAATAAGACTAATAAGATAGCTACTCCTAAGAAGTAAGCTACTAGTATTAGTACCCCTAATATAATAGATATTATTAAGGCTATTAAGGGAATATAAGCTTATAGTAAATATATTAGCTATATCTCTATACTACTTAATAGATATAAGGAGACCTAGATCGCCCTAACTACGGCGCTCTCTAAGGGTTATATTACTAATACTAGCGTTATTACCCTTAACCTAGGCTAATTTATTAAGTTAGCTACTAACGAGTTTAAGTTTATTATAATAACTATTCCCTAGGGACTAATATAAGAGAGCCTTAGCTTCCTTAGCCTAGAAAAATACCTTATTACTAGGTTATCTACTAAGTATATAATATTAGCTACTAGCCTAGAGGATCGCCCTAATATTAATCCTTCCTCTAATATTAGCCCTTTTAATACTATTAATATACCTAGCTCTACTAAGACGCTTAATACTATTACTAGCGTTAAGAAGATCGTTATTATAAACTAGTAATCCTATACTTATATTACTAGCCTCTATCGCCTTACCTATTCCTATATAAAGTTCCTAACTACTTAGGAGGTAATTAATATATACCTTTAGCGCCTCTATTTCTTTAATATAACTAACCTTATTACTACCCGCTATACTAAACGCCTTACTATATACGCGCTTATCTAAAATAGCTTAATTATCCTTAGTTTATATATATATATCCGCCCCTTAAACTTATTTATAACTAAATAAATTATAAGTAACCTGGAGTTTAGCGCTATATTACTATTCTTTATTATTAAGTAGATATTATAATATAAGTTTCCTAGTATATATACTAAGGATAATACTTATATTAGTTAGGCTATAGTTAATAGTAATAACTCGAGCGCTATCTATACTCTCTTAGACCTTAATAACCCTAAGGCTATAGATATAGCTAACTTTTAGTATAAATATACTACTAACCTTCGAGGCCTTCGCGCTAATATCAACTCCCTTATTACCTCGATTACTATAATTAAAAATAATAGTATTACTAAGGTATACCCTAAGGTTAGTAATAAATCTCGCTACCTATTCCTAGAGTAATATAAGGATAATATCTAACTAGTTACTACTTATAGTATTAATATTAACTAACTCCTAGTTATAGCTAAAGGGATTATTAATAATAAGGATAAGGACTACCCCGACCTCTTAAAGATAGCTAATACTACGCCTAAGACTCCCTTAGCCTAAAGCAGGATATAATAAAATATATAGAATAGAAAGGAAGTAAGGTTATATATAGTTACTTATATATAATAGTATAGCTCTACTTACTAGTATATTATTATAATAGGAGGTATAAATTAAATTTCCTACTATATATTATAGTTAATACCTTTTTTATATTATATAGGTAATTAATACTAAACGCGCTTAGTATAGGTATCCTAATTAAGGGCGTCTAATATGTTTAACGTATTAAATATATTAAAACGCGTTAACCCTTATAAAAGGGCTTATCGCCTTTAAGGAAAAAACCTTTGAAATTCATAGAATTTTCACCTATATTTTTCGCCTACTACGTGGACCGTATTAGATAATAACTAGAGGGCTAACCTATTAATCTAGAGGGACTAACCGAGGCCTTAAAAGGGTAAACTCACTTAGATTATAGTAATACTAATACTTACTAGGAGGATACTAAGGACTAGGATATTAGGAAGGAGATTATCTGCTATAGTTATAAGAAAAAGGGCTATATTATACTAAGGTACCTATATTATAAGAAGTATAGCTACCCCTATTATAAAGGGAAACCCTACCCTAGTAAATAACTAGAGGAGGACTAGGTAGTAATGTATATAGTTTAATAGGGTAGCGACTAGCTATATTATATTAAAGCAATAATATAGGTCCGAGTTATAAGTAGCTATAAGACTAGTGCTTTGCTTATTAATTATAGAGCGGATAAGAACATTATAGACTAGAGGATTATAGCTAATACCTAACTAGAGGCTAATAAGTTAGAATCTATTAGGGGGATATAGGTATCCAAGGGGCCTAACTATAGTATATAGAAGTTAGTAACGCGAATAACTAATAGTATAGGTATCTAATAGATAGCTTTATATAACTTTAGGATTAGTAATAGCAATAGATATAACGCTATCCTAGGGATCCCTTAGTATATAGAAGAGTGCTCTAATCTTAATTAGAGGGAGTTAGGCTAGACCTTTCCCCTATATAAAAAGAGTATCCGCTTTATTATAACTATAAAGGAACTTATATATATTAAGAATGAAGCGAGAGTAGTACTTATAGGGGTACTATAGGTTAACTATATATTAACTAGTAACTACTAGGAGGATACCTAAGACCCTAAGGATACTAAGGGGACTAAAATCAATATCCTACTAGAGTACTAGGACTTTAAGAAGGTATTTAATATTAACCTAGTAGGAACTACACTAGAGTTTAGAACTACTAGGAGCTACCCTATTAATCTAAAGCCTAGGATTAAGCCCTTATTTAAACCTATCTACTTATTAGCTAAGAAGGAGTTAGAGGAGTTAAGGGATTATATCTATAAAGCCCGATAGAAGGGGTAGATATACCTATTAATAAGCCTAGTAGGGGTGCTAATCCTATTTATCCTAAAGAAGGGAGGTAAGTTAAGGTTATATATAGACTACTAGGGGCTTAACTAGGTAACTACTAAGAACTATACCCCCCTCCCTCTAATTAACGAGATCCTTAACTAGCTCTCTAGAGCTAAGTACTTTACTAAGCTTAACCTTAAGAATATATATTACTAAGTAAGGATCTAGGAGGGAGATAAGTAGAAGATAGTATTCTATATATAATATAGCTACTATAAATATTATATTATACTATTTAGGCTTATTAATATACTTACTACTTTCTAGATATTTATTAATAAGTTACTTATAGGCCTAGGTAATATTATTTATATTATATATTTAGATAATATCTTGATTTTTACTAATAATATAGACTCCTATATAGAGGCTATAGGATAGGTACTTACCTAGTTAGAAGCTAATAGCCTCTATATAAACCCTAGTAAGTATAAATTTCATAAGGAGGAGATTAAATTCCTTAGGTTTATAGTCTTAGTAAATAGAGTTATTATAGAATATAAGAGAGTCTAGGTAATAGCTAAGTAGCTAGTACTTATTATAATATAATAGATTTAGTAATTTCTAGGATTTATAGGGTCCTATAGCAGATTTATTAAGAACTAATTTAAGATTTATAGCCTACTTACTAACTAACTTACTAATATAGCTAAAGGATAGCTAGTAATAACTAGGGAGGTACTAGTTACTTTCTATTAACTCCGCGTTTTATTTATAGAAGTACCTATATTACGCTACTTTAATCCTATACTCCTAATTCAAGTTAAAACTAATATATCGGACTTTATAATAGGGGTAATACTAAGCTAGTTAGAGGGGGATATATAGAGACTAATAGTATTTATATCGTAGAAACTCAAGGGTATATAACTATAGTATAGTATACTAGAGGTAGAGCTACTAGCTATTAGGGAGGGGTAATAAGGTAGTAGTACTACTTGCTTTACTCCTAGTATTATATCTAATTTATTATAGACTACCTGGGTTACTAGTACCTTACTAATAAGAAGACGCCTAGTAGCTATTAGGCTTAGCTACTATAAAACCTATTAATATTTAACTTTGAAATTAAATATAAGCTAGGTTACTATAACCTAGCTAATAGCCTCTTATAGAGACCTAACTATACCCTAGGGGATATAGAGATTAATAAAACTAGAACTCGCTCTTATAAGACTTCTTATAACGTTTTAATAAAACTACTATCTAGAGAGTAAGTACTAGGTAGCAATAGGATACCTAACTATTAAATACCTTACTAGAATAACTTATACCCTCGCTCTAGGAATAAGTTAAGGAGGCCTAATAGAAGGACCTCTTTTATATTAATAAGGAGTAGGAATAATAAGGTATAAAGTAATTACTAAATAACTCTAGTACCCTAAGGTACTAAGAGGGCTTATATATCCCTAATAACTACCTACTTTAGAATAAAGTCCTTAGAGTATTCTATAATAAACTATCTAGAGGTTACTAAGGGGTTATTAAGATATTAAAAAGGATTAGAAAATCGTTTTTCTAGAATATATAGAAGAGTAATATAAAGGAATATATTAAGATATATATAATATATTAAGATATATATAATATATTAGTATATAAAACTAAGATACTACCTCCTATATAGTAAACTTATACCCCTACTAGTACCTACTAGGCCCTTTTAATAAATATTAACTAACTTTATTACTAAATTATTATTATTACTTATAATAAAAAACAAGCCTTATAATAGTATTCTTATTATTATTAATTATTTTATAAAATACTCCCTCTATATCCCTACTAGGGAGTTACTTATAGCTAATAGGTTAGCGATACTACTAACTAAATATATCTTCCTTATATTTAGACTCCTAGAAGCTATTATATCTAATTAGGGATCGCTATTTACTAGTAACTTCTAATCTAAAGTATACTACCTACTAGTTATTAAGAGGAAGATTAATACCGCTTTTTATCCCTAAACTAATAGCTAAATAGAACGTTAGAATTAGAGTATTAAGTACTTTTTATAGACCTTCTATAATATTAACTAAGATAACTAGGTAATATAGCTTAACCTAGCTTAATTTATTTATAATAACTCTTACTATAAAGCTACTAAGACGTTACCTATAGAGCTACTAATAGAATATTCCCCTCGTAAACCTAATAATATTAAACCTTAGTTAAAGGTTTTAGTCCTAGTAGTATATAATAGAATCTATAGCCTACTTACCTAGAGGTTAGCTATTCCTAACTTACTTTAGAAGTATAATAAAATATATAGTAAGTTCTATAATAAGAGGAGGACCCCTGTTATTTTTACTATAGGAGATCTTATATTACTTTTAATAAAAAGCATTAAGTAGAGGTAGCCCTCTCGCAAACTTTCTAATAAATATCTAAGCCTATTTAGGATCTAATAGTTAATTAATAGGGGATAAGTATATAAGCTATAGGTAGATAAAAAATACTAAATCTATAATATATTCACGCCTATATAATTAGAACCCTTCTTTAGCTTAGCTATTCTACTAGGAGATATCCTAATTAATAATAATAACAACGTCTATATAGTAGACTATATTATTACCTATAGGGGCCCTAGATATAACTATTAGTACCTTATTAAATAGACGGGCTATAGCAAACTAGGTAATTCATCAGAGCTATAATATAATATATCTATAGACTTATAAAATAATTATAAAGCCTAATTACAGGTAAAAGCATTATAATCCCTATATAATTTAATAAGTAACTTAATAAGTAAGGAGTAGTTAGATAGAAATAGGGCACGCTAGCTAGTTATTTTAATTTACTAGCCTAAAAGCCCCTAATAAGGCGAAAAGAGACTAGAAAAATACCCAAAGGTAACTAATTACTACCTAGAGGTTATTAGTAGCTTACTAGGGGCGCTCCTAAAACTTTTAAATCTACTAAGCGCTAGTACCCTTAGTATTGTTATTATTATTATCTCCCCTTATAATAAATATAGTAGCTAAAGCCTTATAATTCTACTTTAAGTTAGAAATATTAACTAGTAAAGTACTAGGGAGGTATTAATAGGGATTAAATAAACTTATAACTTTATTATAGGAGTTAAGTAACTCCTTAGTATACTTAGCTTATACCTCCTATATTACTAGCTACTTCTAAGCTAGCTACTCTATTACTATATAATAATAAGTAAGCTCCTTATACTACTTATATAATAACTTAGTCTATTTCTTAGCCTCCTTAGTGAGGTATTACTAGTAAGTAGTAGCCTCCTCTAAGGCGCTTACTTAATAATCCTCTAGTTTTATAAAGATCTCTACCTCCTTAGCTTTATACTTCTTAAGTATTATATTAATATTATTCTCTTTAGCTTAGAGGGCTTTCTTAATTATAAGTTAGATAGTAAGGATCTCCTCCTAGATACTATTAGGAACTAATAGTAAAGTCCTAGGGAGGTACTAGATAACCTACCTTATTTTTAATATACTACGCTTAAATATTAGGCTTAGAGTAGCTCTTATTTATTAAGCGCTTTAGCTTATTAGTAGCGCTTATTATATAATAAGTAGGCTATAAAGAGTTAATAGCTAAGAACTAGAAAATAATAAGTAAAACTTATATTAATATAAGCCTTTCTATTACTTATTTTAATATAATACTTATATTTAGTAGAAATACTTGAAAAATAAATAAATTAGTAATAAATTTATAAACTAATAAGTAATTTAAAACCTAAAGCTAGTAAAGTACTAGATAAGTACTAGCTAAGTACTAGCTCAGGACTATATACTTATTATTACTCTTAAAGTATATAATTAAGCTTATAAGGAGCTTAAGCTTAGTATCTATATCTATAGGCAGCTCCTACTTCGCTTATACTAAGAGGTAGTAATAGCAGGAGTATGCCTAGAGCTTACTTATTATAAGAATATTAGTAATATCTAGCGTATTAGCATAGTAGGGGGTAGCGTTAGGGGCGTTAGTAGTAATAGAAGATATAATAATAGATTTATTATGTAGTAATTAAAATAAAGTTATTAATAGGGGAGCAGGGGGCTAATAGTAAGTTATTAGTAGTAGTATTAATATTATAAATCTAAAGAAATAAGAAGGAGAGATTTTAATAAGGTGAAATTTTGAATAATATTTATATATTTTTAACTTAATACTAAAAGTAGGCTTTTATATAGCTAAAAGGAGGATGATCTTTAGATTATTATATTATTTAGCTTTAGCTAACTTTATTAAATATAAGGAGGTACTAGATAACTACTAGTAGCCCCCTATATTATAATAAAGACCTTCTTTATCCCTAGAGGGAGAATATCTTTATTATTCCTATAAAAGTACTAAAAATATAATAATAATTAGAAAATATAATAATTCTAAGAGTAGATTTAAAGTAATAAAAATAAGCCTAAATAATAATATATTTTAGTATAGCTCTATAAAAAAAGGAGTAACCCTTATAAGGGAACTTAGCTATAATTATTAGAATAATTACTAGGTAGTCCTAGACCTATCTAATAAAGCTATAAGAGTAGTTAGAGTATAAGTATACCTTATTACTAGCTTATTACTCCTCTAAGCTATAAAATCCCTTATTACTTAAGTATAAGAGCTATAAGAGTAGCTAAGGTAGAAGATAGGTATCTTATTACTAGTTAATTACTCCTCTAAGCTACTTAGCTATTTAAAAAAGAGTTATATAATTAGAATAAGAGATATTAAATTCTAGACCTATAGAAACTAGGAGGTTATAAAATCCTATAAGGAGGTACTAGGTACCCTCTAGATAACTATAGAATAAACTAGTCTAAGGGTAGACTAGTTTAGAGAGGGGGGATTATATTATAAGCTAGGATAATATTATAGGGAAAAGGGCTTAATAAGCTAAGTTAGGGAAATCTATAGGAGTTAGGAGCTATAGGGAGGCACTAGGTAAACCCTAGATAAGTCCTCTAGCCCTTACCTAGTTAACTAGGGGGCTAGAGAAGAATATTTAACCTTAGCTACCCCTAACTATACTAACTCTATCACTCTGCACCGCACCTGTTTGTGACATGTAGGGAGTGCCCGTGGGCCGTTTACGAACACGAACTAGACGCGTCGGAGGGGCTGTCCCAAGCAATCGTTGTACTAGTTCTGGACTAATGCAATGGTGCTTGTAGAACTTGCACTCGTCGTCGCCGATAGATCTGTGTATATTAGGCCAAATTAAGGACTCCCAAATTACTGTCTTGTTCTTACCTCGAAATGCCGGGCCAGGTCCGAGAAGTCCAGCGGGGACAAACATCATCGGGTCAACCGAATCGATTCCGCTAGTGGTACTACTGCCGTGTAGGTCACGAAGAACAAATTCGAGGCGAATTGCTCGAGTCTCCCACAACGGTGTGCACATTGCGGAATTAGGCTGGCACCAGATCGTCTGTGTCACGTCTTTGAGTTCCTGAAGTCGTGGGTTCCTCTCGTACAGTGTTTCCAATTCCAGGGAAAGATCACGGCAAAGGGGACAGCCGATGCCAACGGACTCTTCCAGCGATGACAAAGAGGAGTGGTATATCTTGAAGCTCATTTCGTCCACCGGCTTCTTGCCAAAAAGGTAGCCGTCGTAACCATCATCGAATTGGCCCTTGAAGAAGTTTCTACAAACTGAACACAGCCGCGAAACCATCTGGCCCAAGGTATCAAGCATACCTTGGTCTAGGCTTTTCATCGGGTGAGACATCTCATGGGCATCCTCAATGAAACTCTTGTCGCAATTGCTGCTGTTTTCATTGTCGTCGTCTTCTTCTCTGCTCGTGTCGGTGGCGACGTTATTTTCGCTCTCTGCCGCGTTATTGTCCTCAATGTTCGCGCACTTGGATGCCGACATTTCTTATAATAAAATCAGGGTTCGACGATCGATTTTGCAGTCGACGAGACTGTCCATGTGTGATGTGAAAATGTCTATGTGGTGGTTTCCAGTTGGAGGAGTTGTGCATGGCGGCCTCACTTATTTGTTCTTGACAATGGCCTCACGCCGGCCCCGATCAGCTTGTGACACTGCAACGTGGCGCGTCCTCGTGGATCGATGCAGGACACAGCCCAGATTAACAGGCAACCGAGATCCAATCATCCCCTCAAAGCTGTGCTCCCAGTCTTACGCCAGGGCAGATCTGAGGGGCTCTTCTTCTTGGCAGGCAATCGCAAGGCGCACACGCGGGCACTCATATCTTCCGCTTCCGCAAATGGATCAATGTACTTTCCATTTCCCTGTCCTGTATTCTGCCGTACCGTCTGCATATTGATCGCGCAAGACCTGAAGGGAGATGATCGTACATGTGCATATGGCGGCTGGAATTTGCACACGCTTTTCAATCATGCGGCTCAGTTGGCAGGAGAGTTCTAGTCTCACGCCCTTTGAGGTGATGCCATACTCGAGTCCGGAGTCCTCGACTCACGTGGCAGAAACGCAAGGAACCCACCCTCGGGTAGAAAGATGCACAGGGCCTTCACTTCACTCACCCACAAACTTCAGCGGCCCACAAGTCTGTTCTTAACCAGCCTGCAAGTGGCATTTACGGAAATCAGTATGACCTTTTTGTTCAAAGTTCCTCCAACGCCTATGATGACATTAAGTCACGAGAAATCCTGCTGAACAGAAGTTGCTCGTGATTATCGATCACATGTTCCTGGGAAGCGTGGCACCGTCGGGTAGAGCATCGCCGTTCTCACCACCGTGGTCCTGCCCAGGGTTCGCCTCCTCGTAGTGAATCATCTTCACGAATCTGTAGTAAAAGGCTCCCAAAGCACCTCCCATGGCCGGCCCAACCCAGTAAATCCAGTGGTACCCGGGGAAGCTTCTACCGGCGACAGCTGAGCCGAGACTGCGGGCTGGGTTGATCGAAGCTCCCGTGTAGTAACCTCCTACAGCGGAATGAACATCAGCAAGAACGAGCTCCCCAAGCAAAAAGGAAAAGATCTTACCGCATATCATGATGCCAAAGACCGCTATTCCGATCGCGATCGGCGCCAGGTATGTCGCTTTCTGCTTCTCGGCCGCGAGCATGAGAACGACGAACATGAGCTGCGACGCCAGGAACATTTCGATGAAGACTCCCTGCGATATCGAGACGTTCGTGGCGAGTATCGTGTTCGTCTCGGAGACATCCCAGGGGAACATGCACTCGACGAGCCCACCGGCGCATAGCGCGGCTGTCAGTTGTGCCGGGAACAGGAAGAGCGCTCGATCCCATGGTAGCTGACCCGCAATAACAAGACCTAGCGTGATCTACGCAGAAGCAATGTCAGTATCTTACGCAACGAGGACCCGAAGAAACCGGAGGAAAGACTCACTGCAGGGTTGAAGAGTCCTCCGCTGATACGGTAGAATGCCCAGATATTGGCGAGCAGAGGGAACGCGTACGCCAGAGCCGTCGATGAGAGTGTCGTGTTCAACAACCCGCCCTCGGGTGCTTCGCCGGGAGCCTGGTGCCTCGCCATCAGATGCCCGGCATACGACGTCCAAAGCCACATAAAGGTCCCGACAAACTCGCCGCTGGCCGCGACCAAGTGCGCCTGCAAACTCGAAAGCTGGCCGTGGTGCGTGCTGACATCTTTGCCTCCAACCTTTACGCTGCCATGGGAGCTTCGTCTCGAGTGTCCGTTCCTGTGCGAGAACCCCGGTGGGGGCGTGATGGCGTTTTCTAGGTCATGCATTTTTCTGCTGTGTGTAGGGTATATGTGAAAGAGATGGTGGCTGCAGTGATGGTCGACTTGGTCTGAGTTGTCTCCGTTTTGTGTTCGAGTTGAAGGACAAATTCAGTCTTTTTAATCCATCTGTCGGCATCGTCATGGTGTTGTGTCATCATGACTATCAAGGAGCATTTTTGGTGGACGGCCCACAGCCCCCTGGAGGAGCAATGTGTGATGGAGATCACGAATAGGCCACCGGCCACGTTGATCGATAGACATCGTCGCCAAAACGAAGTGTGATCCCTTTGGCGAAGTAAAAAACTCCGCATCTTGCATCGCCTCCCTGCGTTTGTGAGTCTGATCGAAGAACCACATCTGAGTAACCCTAAGGATAGCTGGCCAGTCGGAGCGTTATGTGTAGATAAGAACTTCGGCCGGCGTTGAAACTTCAATGTTTTCTGCTTGGTGGGTAGTCAACTGTGGATCTTATAAGAGGGCCCGGTTTGATGCTTCAAGACCGGAGCTGCTCGTCAATAGTTCGATATCTGGCAAAGGAGAAAACGCTACGGCGAGATGAAGAGGTCCCCCTGGAGACAGACACATGGCAATCGTTCCATTTCTTTTCTGGCGGAGGTTAGGTTCCCAGCAACGGGCCGATCCAACTACCTCATAGTGGGTACGCGGGAGGCTCCCGGCAGGCACCCGGTGCTATAGTCGCTCCTGTGGTCTCACTTACGTCACTATAATAGTCTGGAATAGGATTGCTTCTGCTCTTCTTTGCTTCTTCTGTCTTTCATCTCGATTTCGTTCATTCTGGTATCGACTGCAGGCGATGGAGACAGTCTGGCTTATTCCGCCACAACGGAGATTGTGGACCGTCTCCGCCGGTTGTGGGTCGCTGTCGGGACAAAACCTCCGGGGCAGCGTCGAAAATGCGAATGTTGATGAATCTGGAAGGAGACGGGGGAAATTCAAGATTCCGATGGCAATTTTCCAGACACCTTCTTTATTCAACAAAACGCTGCGGTGGTCTTCGAAGTCTCTCATGCTAGTCCAATGAGTTGTTGTCATACGATGTGATCTATCGTAGGCTACAGGTCGTCTTATTGTCATGGTGTAGCAGCCATCCGCTTGTTATCCAGTTGAAAGGTTCGGGTGCTCGTAGGTCGCCAACCTCTCCCATAACCCCCCCCCCCCAAAAAAAAAAAAAAAAAAAAGCCGGCATGACGTACGACAGCTACATCGGTGTTGGAGATCATCACGATGTTCGTCGCGGTACTAACAGAATCTCGATTGACATTATCAATAGACTTTGCTGGCCGATCCTGGGTGACTGTGTGGATCTTCTGACTTTTGGATGTTCGAACACTGACCATTCGGGATCACTCTAGAGGTCAGAAGACGAGACGTCATGCCTATTCTCAAGAGTTGGGATGTGATTTATATACCCGCGGGCAGACTGATCATGAAGCACGGCTAAGGCGGGATCTAAGAGCATAGCTGTGCATCATGGTCAGTCTGCTGGCGGGTAAAAGGCACTCGTCAATGTCAGCAATTGGCAGACTACGGGCCCGAAGGTGAAGAAGACAAGCTGTCTACGGAAAGGAACCAACTCTATTGTCGAGGGACTGGTTGAGGAATCGCCCGGCAGTAGCCAACCAAGCAGGGGAGACCACAGCGAGGATGCTCTGGACAAGTTCACAGGACGGACCGGACGCAAGGTATCATTACACGGGATTGTGACCCAATATTGGAATCTATCTTAACACACAACAGAATAAAGCTCGTACATAGTCATAATCATCCCAAAAAACAGAACATCTAGAACCATTATCCATACACCTCAACCTGACGCTTCCGAATCTCCACACATCTAATCACGCAAGTACTTGAGAAGCTGGTCACGCTCCTCAGGAGGCATCGTGCGAAGAACATCGCGAACACCACGCATGCCGGCGTTCGTGTTGTTCCTCAGAATAGTGCCCAACTCAGACGCCAAGTTGTCGCCCTTGACGGCCTCAATCCTGTCCGTGATGGACTTGCGGTTGGCCTCGTACCACTCAGACACCTCGCGATCGTTGTTCGCAAAGTTAATAACACCAGACCAAGACTCGAGGAGCTGCAGGTTGCGCTGGCGGGCCTCGGGGGTCTGGGTACGGTCGGATCCAGGGCCCGAGGTGAGGACGGTCGTGGACATGCGGCGGAGAAGGTACTCCTCGTTGAGACGACGACGCAGGCGCCAGTAGAAGAAGCGACGAGAGTTGGTCCACTCAAGCTGGTCACGAATGACACCCTTGGCCTTCATGCGGCCGGCGCGGTCGTGAAGGTCGGCGAACTGAAGGGCGATCTGGGAGTAGACGGGAAGAAGCTGCTTCTCACGTATAGTCATCTTCTTCTTCAGCTCGTCGGCCTGCTCCTTGGGGAGGTCTGCGGTCATCTGCTTCTTAAGAGAAGCGTAGACAGGGTCCAGGCGAGCCATGGTCTCGAGCTGCTTGTCCTTGCGGTATTTGATACCGATGATACCCTCAGGTTCGAGGACACCACCGCGGGCATCGACGTCTGCATACATCTCCATAACAGTGGGGTTGATGGTAGGGTCGACAACGACCCAAGATCCACCACGGAGCTCACCGAAGGGGGGAATGTAGACGAAGATGGGCTGCTCGTACTTGACGAGGGCGTCGACGATGTAAGATCCGTACTTGAGGACCTCGTTGTACATGTCACGCTGACCACCAGAGAAACCTCTCCAGTTGGCGAGAATCATGAGAGGCAGCTGCTCACCATTGTTGAAGTCGTTGATGGCCTGAGCGGTCTTGAAGGCAGAGTTGGGGTACCACACGCCACCTGCCTCGTTGGTGACCTGCTCAATAGAATCGGGGTTGGCGGGGTCGGCAGGGGTGATGTTCTCGACGGAGCGGGCCTCGACAGCGATAACACCCATTGGGATGCCACCCAGACGAGCGCGACCGACGACGACAGTGCGGGCCCAGCCACCCAGAGTTTCGACGAAGGAGTCCTTGTCGAATAGACCAGGTTCAAAGCCACCGTCCTCATCGGAACGGCCACCAATCATCCACCTGACGTCGTAAACCTGCTTCTGAGGAGGCGTGTAGACAACGTCGCGATCCCAGGAGTCGACACTGGGACTGACGGGAATGGGGCTGCCGCGCTTCTCGGGGATGAACGACATCCACTCGACGATCTTGGAGACACCATCAAAATCGTCGGTACCGGTCATGTGGGAGACACCGTTGCGGTACATGATCTGGGTACCACCGAGCTGAAGGTTGGAGGTGTAGATCTCACGACCAAGAACATTGTTTAAAGCGGGGGCACCAGTGAGAATGATGGGTTGGCCCTCAATCTGGACAGCACGCTGTCCGAGACGAACCAGGTAGGCACCAATACCTATCTCAAAGTCAGTACCAGTCAATGCGCAAAAGTGATGTATAACTTACCAACAGAGCGGCACGTCACTAAGGTGACGGTGAAGATGTCGTTGTAGGCCTTGCTAGTGGCACCAGCAATGAGACCGGAACCTCTCAAGCATTCAACACCAAGGCCGTCCTCGGAGCCAATGATGGTGACAATCTTGTGGCGTTTCTCACCCTCCTCGGAAACCTCCTCCGTGATGACGTCCTTGGCGAAGCGCTTCTTGGTATCCTCGTCGAGGTAAAGGTACTTGAAGCCGCCGTCCTGTTTGTTTGCATCATTCCAGGCAACCTTGAAGTGAGGCATGAGCTCGTTGGCGACACCGAGACGAGCACCCGAGTTGGCGGACAAGTAAATACGAGGGATGCCAAGCTTGCGGGCGAGTTCAGTGCACTTGTTGAAGAAGTTGTCTTCCTTGGGTCCGAAAGAACCGATCATATAGGTGATATCGTTGGCAACGACGATGAACTTGCGACCCTTGGGGTACTCAGGAGTCTTGGCGTTGAAGATCCAACCAACCATTCCGCAAGTGTTGGTACCGGGCTCACGGTTGACCTCTTGGAGGTTATCCTTGTCATCAAGCACGAGCTCGGTGTACGAGATGCATTCGCCAGACTTAGGCTGCTGAGCTCCGAGAGCACCGTGCTTCTTGACCGACTGGGTCCAGCTGTTCTGGATGGCCTGGCGAAAGAGCTCGGGGAAGTCATAGACGTACTGAGTACCCATCAGATGAGCCTTGTAACGCTTGGGTTGCAGAGGGTTCTTGGTCGCGTAAGGAGTCGAGACAGGCAACAGGTGCATGGGACCCTTCTCTTTGGTGCCACCGATGCTGTTGAATACCCACTCGCCCTTCTCGGACTTGCGCTCAGCGTAGATGTCGACATCGACGACATAACCGGAGGTATTGGTGATGATGACACGCAGGGGGTAGGGAACGCCGGTCTGGGGATCGGTGCAAATGATGCGGATCTCGACCTGGGCGACACGAAGACGCCAGGCGCGGGCACCGAAGCGGTCCAGGAAGCCCTGCAGACTGCTCTCGACCTCCGAGGGGTGAAGCTGGAACACAGGAGTGAAGTTGATGAAGACCTGGTTCAGATCGGAGTTGTTGTTGCCAATGATCTCAAGGGCGTCGAAGATGTCGTTGATAACGCGGTCAGCTTCAGAAATCAGGTATTCGGCAGTTGGGATCTCATCACGGAGACGTCCGGGACGAATGACGGCGCGGGTGAAGTAGCGCTTGTCACCGTCGACAGCCTTGCCGATACCCTCGTAAACGTGGATGTTTTTGTTCTCAGTGAAGACGGGCTTGATGTGGAACTTGGCAAGACGGCCCAGCTCGAGCTGGAAAGCAAGAGCAGGCTCGCTATGGCGAATGCTGTCATCCTCAATGTACTCGGGGCCGCGGAAAGTGTAGTAGCCGGGGTAGGAGCCGTCATTGCGTCCGCAGATGAAGGTGATGCGGCGAACGTTGCGGGAGAGAAGCTCCTCCTTGAACTGCTCGACGATGGGGACAATGCGAGACAGGATCTCTTGGTCACTCTTACTCTCGGAGTCCCGGACAGCAACGTTGATGACGGCGGAGAGCTCGTCGGAGTCGACCTTAGGAGTAGCGGGCTTGCGCTTGCCACTGAGATCGGGAATGAAACCAGGAGTGCTGCGCTTGCGAGCCTTGTCAGAGACGGCGAGGGTCTCAAGTGCCTTGGCGAGCAAGTCCTCAGCGTCATCGAGGTACTTGACCGGGACGATGACACCCTTGCGGTTGGGCTCAGAATCCCACTTGTGGTTCAGGTAGGACATGTCGCTGATGGAGTGGATGCGTTTGAAGTCGAAGGAGCCGCCGCTGGGAGTGGCAGGGGATGAGGGAGCAGCGGACTGCAGTGGCAGACCATACTCGCTCTGGCCAATCTTGCGAAGAGCAAAGTCCCAAGTGCAGAAGAGAGGAGTGTCGGTCTCGTCGGAGTGGTACTCGATCTGCTTGAGGATGTACGCACGGTAGGCACGGCGGACGTAGACCTCGAGGGCCGCCAGCGAAACCCAGGGATCCTCGTGAGCAAAGAAGAGAGTCAGCACGTCAAAGACCGTGTACTTGGAGTCGACGACTTCCTTAATGACATCCAAGCTGGGCTCACGGTGGTCCCATGCAGCCTCGCCGTACCGCGACTCCACGACAGAGGAACGGAGAATGTGCTCCATCTGGGCAGTACGCTCCTCGAGGGACGGCAGAGAGCACTGGATCATTATCTCACGAGCCTTCAGAGAAACCTTGGAGGTCGTGCGAGAAGACTGGAGCTCAGTCAACTGCTGCAAAGCAGGACGGAGGTACTTGGCGATGTTTCCGACGTTCGGTTTGTTGGGGCGGTACTCCTCGAGGATGGCAAGAATAAGAGAGCTCTTGGCGCCGACGCGGCTGTGAGACAGAACAGTTTGGACAACCTTGCGAATGTCATCCTTGTTCTGGTCACGGAGCTTGAGAATGACGCTGTCTTCCTGGGTACCGTAGCCGGTGAAGAGGCGCTCAATGTCGATGTAGGAGGCGAGGAGGTCCTTGATCACGTTGAGCTCGTGGCCCTTCTGGCCCTCAGAATAAGAGCTGAGGACATCGGTCAGAGGAGCCAGAGTGGATCGGAGCTGGTCTGCGTCCGAAGCAGCGACGTGCTCGTCAAGGAATTTCTGGAAGGCCTTTTGCAAAGCCTTGGCAGGGAAGTCGGCGTGACGAGCCTTGGCGCGCTCAACAATCTGGGAGAACTGGCTATCCAGCTTCTGCGGCATGCGGCTGTGGAGGGCAGCGAACTGAGCGTTCCACTCGCTGAAGGGCAACTCGGGGTTGCGGAGAACCTCAATCAGCTCCTTGAGGGTAGCAGCCATGATAACGGAGTTGTCATAGCCGAGAAGGATGTTCTTGAGGGTGTTGTGCAGGACAGAGAATCTCTGCGCAGGCTTAGTACCAACAGCAACCGGCTCGCCGTAAGTGGGAAGCTGGCCGACGAAGGGCTGAGCCTGCTTGACACGGCTGGGGTCATCCAGAGCGAGGATGCCCAGGATGTCACCGGCCTCGAGAGTAGCTCCCGGCTGCTTGATGAGCTGGACGATACCGTCCTCAGCCGCAATCAAAGGCATGTACATCTTCATGACCTCGACCTCGGCGAAAGCCTGGCCAGACTTGACGTGCTCACCATTCTCGACCAAGTACTTGACGAGCTTACCGGGCGAGGGAGTGCGCAGTTGTGTCGGGTCGTTCTCCTGCTCCAACAAGCAAGTCTTGCCATCGACGGACAAACGAGTGGCACCGACCTCCTCCTTCCAGTAGACGCTGTGACTGCGGCCGTCCAACAGGATTAGAAGTCCGCCATCGCTCAGAACACGGACACCGACAGAGCACTTGGAACCGTTGATGAAAAGGTGGTAGCTGTCCACGCTAGCACGGGTGGCGGTGAACTTATAACGGAAGCCCTCGTAGATGAAGTCAATAGCGAAGACGGTCTTGAGAATATCCTTAGAGGGAACTTGACCCTTCTCCAGACTGGTGCGGTACTCAGTGATGCAGTCCTCGCTGGCAAGGTGGGCCTTCGTGACTGCACCGCTGACAACAGCCAGCATGGGATCTGGGCGCTCAGCTGTAAGCTTCTTGGTGATGAGCTCGTCCAGCCAGCCAGTGGTGATAGTGTTGTCCTCGAAAGCCTCGGTCTCCAGAAGCTTGATGAGGTACTCGACAGTGGTCCTGAAGTCACCACGAATGCTCAGTTCCTTGAGAGCAACAACCATATGCTTCCGCGAGGCAGCACGGTTCTCACCGTAGGCAAAGATATGACCGAATTGAGAGTCGGAGAAACTGTGAATACTGGAAGCGGAACTGACTGAAAAGTAGCCCCATACGTTGGAACTACTCCTGAAGTTCAGATCGTGCATTACACCGTTGGAGGGCTTGAAGCCTTCACCTGGATCCTCGGAGGTGATTCTGCAAGCAGTGGTGTGACCCTTGGGTCTGGGGCGACGCTGGGTCTTCTCGCTACCCTCGTGCTTGAACTCGAAGTCGATCTCGGTGGATGTCCTGGGATCAACGCCGTACAGAAGACGAATGTCGCGAATTCTGTGCAGAGGGATACCCATGGCAATCTGCAGCTGGGCTGCGGGCAAGTTGACACCGCTGACCATTTCGGTTGTGGGATGCTCGACCTGAAGACGGGGGTTAAGCTCCAGGAAGTAGAACTTATCGTCGGCGTGCGAGTACAGGTACTCGACGGTACCAGCTGAGACGTAACCGACGAGTCTGCCCAGACGGACGGCAGCCTCCTCCATAGCCTTGAAGGTGATGTCCTTTGCGATGGTAACGGGTGCCTCCTCGATAATCTTCTGGTGGCGACGCTGGACGGAACAGTCTCTGCCGAAAAGCGAGATGTTGTTGCCGTACTGATCAGCCAGCAATTGAACTTCCAAATGTCTGGCATTGCCTGCCAACTTCATGATGAAGATGGGGGAACCAGGGATTTCGCTGGCGGCGGCCTTGTATAATTGCTCGAAGCCATCCTCAGAGAGTGCCTTACGGATACCCTTACCACCACCGCCCTCAGAGGCCTTGATCATGACGGGGAAGCCAATGGACCTGGCCTTCTCCAGACCCTCTTGCCACGAGGTAACGCATCCCTTGGCATAGACGTCATCGGAAACGGTGACGATGCCCTGTTTGTCGACCTCGACCTCGGCGACACCAGTTCCTGACCAGGGAATGCAGGGCACCTCTGCGTGCTGGGCGACGATTGTGGAAGAGATCTTGTCACCAAGCGAACGCATGGCAGATCCTGGGGGTCCGATGAAGACAATCTTCTTAGGGGAAGCGGCGAGAGATTCGGGGAGCTTGGGGTTCTCGGATGCGTGGCCCCTGTGGACGGGTTGTTAGCGATTCTCACTCAGACAAATGCTGATATGATGCTCACCATCCGGCCCAAACAGCGTGGACGTTCATACGCTCGGCAATATCAACAATCAGGTCCACGTTGGCGTAGTTGTGGTTGTTGGTACCACCGGGAACTTCGACGTAGTGGTCAGCCATGCGAATGTAGTCGGCGTTGGCTGCCAAATCTTCGGGAGTGGCCATGACGGTAAACTGAATGGCTTTCTCGTCGCCGAAGGTCTCGTACGCCCATTTCCGCACCGAACGGATCTCCTTGACGGCGGCGATACCGTTGTTGGCGATCAAAACCTGTAATTGAGTCCGTCAGCAACCGTCCGCCACGCTCTAAAGCTTGTACGCCAAGTGAGGCTTCTACGCACGTTAGTGATGACGGTGTGACCATCTTGCTGGGCCACGAAGTCCTTGACCTTGGAGGCCGGGGCGTTGGCCAGCTTGTTGCCGCCGATGAAATGGTCAGCAATCTTGTGCTTCTCTGCGTACGTCGCCTTGCCATTAGGCTGAGGCACAGTCCGGCCGGAGCCGTTAGCTGCTGTAATTTCGGTCATGATTGCAGTGTCTGGAGAGGGGAAGTTGCGGGTATCTTAAAAGGTGACCGTCATGGATCGGGGGACCTCCAGGAGCCTAGTTCGGCGAGTAGCCCGATCGGGGGGTTTGCTCGAGGGGGGGAGGTTCGAGCAGGAGATTAATTCGTATATTCTGGCTCTGCGTCAAGAACAGAACAGGCTATTTGCAGAGCAATTGAACGTCGGAGTTGGAGGATACAGAGATTGTTCGGGTCTCTAGACAAGGCAGAAAAGCATCATGTTAGCCACAAAAAGTTTCTTGTTGGGGAAGCAGAGGCCACCAGACGCAGCGCAGGAGGGGAAATGGGGGGGGAAAGCCAGGGGTACGATCGCCGCCGCCGCAGGACATTGTCAGGGAGAATGCGGCGGGAAGCGAGCGCGACTACGACTGGCCGGGGACGCAGACACGCAAGGTATTACTGCCACCAGCAGCCACCAGCCACCAGCGGCAGCGCAGCAGTACTAACACCGGCACGTACCTGGGTGATTTGGGAAGCTGGGAAGACAATAGCTTCCTTCTTCTGTCTTGTGGCTAGGACAGAAGGTCTATAAAACAGTGTCAGAAAAAGGAAGAATGGAAGGGAGAGAGTGGGAAAGGGGAGCAGAGGGGGAAAGGGCGATGTCAGAATGGCGAGGGAGTTGCGTGGTGTTAATGTATTTGACCTGCTTGGAGGGATTGAGGGACAGACAGGAGCAGGCCTTGACGTGGGTTTGCAGTGGACTTGCTCAGTGGACTGGGCTTGGTCTGCTGAACTCGACCTGTGGGCTTGGGGGGGAGTGCGTGAGACAGGAATGGGAATTGGAAAAGTGACTTGGGGGCTGGGATTTCGGAATCAGGGAGACGTTTCTGAGTGATGTACCTTTTCGTGGAGGCGGAGGTATATCGGGACTCGACAAAAGAAAACTAAGATGGGTCCTAGGACGGGTGTGATTGGGTGTGACGGGTTGGTGAAGTGGGCGAGATGAAGGTACCTTAGTGAGGTAGCGAGAGTGATGCTCCGTACTTGGCGTTGAGTGAGTGAGTGAGTGAGCTGAGTATATGTCGATGATGTAGATCGAAAAGGGCTAATGAAATTTCCCTCGACACTGCCGCCTGCCGGAGGGACTTTTCTGCTCTGCCTCGCGTTCGGTCAAGAAGGAGGAGAGGTTTCAGGGAGGCACGATGAGGACTACGGTCAGTGCCGGGGAGTCGAGAAGGAGAGAAGAGAAGCTGCTGGGTCGCGCAGGAGGAAGGAGCGATGATGGCGCGACTGGCTGTTATATTCATCTCTCACTAAATCTTGGTCTTGGCCATGCACCGATGCACCGATGCACTTACGAGAAGGAAAGCCTCAGGATGTCTGTTATCTGTTGTTGTCTGTTGTCTCGATGGAAGGAAGGCGCATCCCCAAAGTTCCTGCCCTGCTGTATCTGCGCTGAGGAAGGGATGTGCGTGATGACCCAGGAAGGGAATGGAAGGGACCTGGGCGGGAAGGGGAAGGTACATCTGATGCCCGATTGAGGTACTTGCATCAGTGACTTTGGGCAAGTACCACCTCCATGTACCTCCTTCCACCGAGCGACGGACTCTTCCCACCGACAACAGGCAGATCATCGTCCGTACTCTCAGCCAAAAAGACCCAACTCTGGACGTCCCACGCTTCGCCATTTCGATACCTTGAGACCAGACCAAAGCAGCCCAAAGAGTCCCGCCCCGGCTCTCATCCGGCTTGTTCTTCGCTGCCCAGACATGGTACCACGGCTTGAGAGCAGTCAGTCCAGCGCCAGGTTCCGGAGCAACGAGGGGCTAAGTTGAGTCTGTGTGTACGGACAAGTGCGTCTCCTGCATCTCGTAACTTGCGCGAGACCTAGACCTCTTTCTGGAAGGCCTCACCTTACCCTAAGCCAAGTTCTCAATGTTCACTTCACCATCTTCCAGGTAGCTGCTCTTCACCACGCAGCTTTGGCATTGCATGGCCTCTGCATATTGTGTTGTGGCGGCCGTCATCATCCATACGTCCTTCCATCCGCCCATCCCATCCGTCAATCTATCAATTCAAATTCCCTCTCTCAACCAATAGCCGGGGTGTTGGGGAAGCTCATGTCCCAAGGGTGGATGTTGGCGTCAATGGTGGGCGTGGCGGACCAGCGGGCTGCAACAGTCCTTGTCCATGTCTCTCTCTCTCTCTCTCTCTCTGAAGAGGTGTGTGTGTTTCTGCTGAAGTTCCCCCTCCACACCAAAACCTCAACTCCAACGCTTTGGCTCCAGCTCCTTGCGTTCGTTGCAACCTACTTAGCCCAATGCTGGTGCTGGGTTGGGTTAACTTGGCAATGCTCAACTTCATTTTGCCCCAATTCCTGCAGCGTCGACCCAGCCAGTGCCGAACGGGAAGCAGCAAGACAACGACGAGAGGGCAAGCAGAAGGAAAAAAAAGTTGGGTGGGAACAACGTCAACCTGCAGCACGAACCACCAGCGCCCCTCCATCGCCTTGGTTCACCGGGAAAGGTACACCAGATGCCGCCGGGAACAAGCTGTGAACCCAAGTACCGACCCTACAAGGTCGGGTACGTACCGCAAGCCTTGCTTCCCAGGGGTTCTGCCGGCTGGAATTTTTTGTCAGATTTGGACGCCCAATTAAAGCTCCTGCGTTGCAGCTTGAGAGACCCACCTGCAGCCCTCGGGACGTTATCGATAGTCAAAGCTCCTGCCGGTTTTTCTTTGCGATTGCGGACGACACTGGACACAATCTGGCCTGCATCTCAGCTTTTCGTCACCGCCAGCGCGAATGTCACCTCCTCGTCCTGGTATTGTGCATCACCAACGTTCTTCAGCAACGAGGCCGAATGGGGACACGCCAGCTGGATGTCGCCGATGATATCTCTATCTATCTGCCTAACTAGGTACTCCCCCAGGTTTCTCAGCCGTACATGCAGAAGCAAGTACATCAGTGATACCACCTACCTTTCTGGTGGATGGATCGGTCAGCCACGATCGCCACCACCGAACCCCGACGGCCGCACCCAAGCAACGTCCGAAGCTGCCAGAGCTACAACACTACCTAAGGTAGAGGGTGCACTTTGACACCCGCACCGCCGACCATTGGACACCGGTCATCACCGCCGTATAATTACACCCAGACGCGACGTCCACGGGTCGACATCTCCGAGCACAGCGCCCAGCGGGCAGACGAAGACCCGCTTCCAGGGCCATCGAGGCCCGAAGTGGCCATGCGTGCGCATCGCATTTTGCTGTCGTTGGCATCCCATCTTCGCCGGCCCCAAGATCTCATCAATCCGGCCGGCCACAAGGCCCTTTCGAGTTTCATCGCATTGCTCCATCAGCAGTCGAGCACACCCTTCCAGGCCATACCCGATTCTGCAGGCGGTTAGCCAGGTGTCGTCAGGGGTGCAAGCCTCAACAACCTACCCGTCGTCTCGCTTACGCACCTCTAAATCGCCTAGCCTCGCCGATTCTCCGTCCGGGGATTGCCATCAGCTTCCGCTAGTCCCTCATCAGGCCTCACCTTCAGGTCCCGTTAGACAAAACGTCTGGCTTCGAACCGAAGACGGGGGCGAGTAATGCTAAACAATAAGCGCTGCACTGCACGCCGATCCCAAGAACGAAAGCCAACGCCGACCTACAGCCTTGGCCCAGCATTCACTTAGTGGCTTGGGCGGCTGGCCCGAATGCTAACTGCTCTTTCTAAACAACCTGTGTCTCAGACAAGCACTTTGATTGAACCGCGCCAAAGAGCCTTCGTATCTTGCGAGCTGCATTCTCCCCAAGTCCAACGTCGAAATGAAAAATTTTGAACGGTCTCATTCCAGGACCAACGGAAGATTCGCATCCGATACAGGAGTCAAGCTAACTATCCACCAAATACTGGTCCCAAGCTATCAATGAAGCCAGGCTGGTATCTTCCTGGGCAAAGATCCACGATGGCGACGGCTTATCCATCTCTCCATCCCCCAACAATTGGGAATTTGGGACGCAATTTGGGGGTCCCTTCGATGGGTCCCTTCCAGAAATGCTAGGGGTACAAGATGAGCCAATGAGGAGCTAACGAAAGCAACAGGTTCCCCCACTCAAAGGAAAGGGGGAAAAAAAAACCAGAGCGCCGCAGACAAGAATCGCCAACGAACACCCGGTCGAAAAAAAGAGAGCCTCCACTCGCAGATCCCCAACATCTTCTCCGTCGATTTGCGAAGGCCGTGCGTGCAGCGGCGCTGTAGCGACAACGTCGGCCACTCAGCTTGATTGTAGCCAACGACAGCTGCAGCCGCAACATTGAGAACGCCACGTCCTACTTTTCCCTCAACTTGAGACCCTCAACCCTGTCACTCAACTCAACTCAACTACGCTTGTACCGTAACTCGCGCTAATCTGTCGTCCTGCAGCCCAGAATTTCCAGTTTTACGACCGCTACCGCTATCCCTACCGCCGAAACCTCCCCTATGCCAATATCATTCCTACGCTGAGGTCACGATTTCAAGACCGATCCCATTGGTCCGACCCATCACTTCCACCGCGAGTCTTCCATCAGGGACGCTGCCACCACGCGGACTTCCGCTCGTCCATGTCCCGCCCTTTTACAAAGTTTCTGTCCCCATCACATCCCCAGGCTGTTGTATCCGAACGCCTCAAAGCCAGGATAGCACGAGCTTTGGCCCCCAGGTCGTCCCGTCCTCGGCGCCTCGTACAGATAGCGTATGCTACGCTAGCTCTTTGCACAAACACGCTTCTAAGCACTAAAGACGGGGCAAGCAGATCCGATCCTGTCATAGCTGGAGACTTTCTACGCGCAGTCTGATGCACCTACTTCAATCCATCATCCATCGTCCCATCGGACGACGTTCGTGATTGGATGGTATCCACCCTCAGAGCACACGGTACGCTCTCATAATACTCGCGCTCTCATATTGCCTTTAACCTGTAACACCGATGGACTGGGTCTATCGACCGCGAAGCGGCCGGGATCCTGCGCCTGTCCTTCGGAGGCTTTGCGAACCAAGATCCACTCAGAATGGGTACATGACGAAAGAGAAGCTCCCCGCCTACAAATACGACCTCTTCCCCGGGTTAGGGGGAACAGAACAGTCCTTGGCCCCCACCTTCTTGTGAAGTAGCCGCAGGGTATAATGCGGCTGCGCGACTGCTCACGGAGCCTCAAGCGGCTACGAACGCCGGTCTTAGCCCGAACGTCTGAACTGACCTCGCAGATGCGTGCACCGGAGCAGCCAGCATGTTGTCCTGAGACAGCAGGTGCACAACACATTAAGCCAAAGAAGTTCGATCCTGCTGAGCAAATTGACTAGGTTGAAGACGAGGACCGTCTGGTAACGAGACTCGGACGGATATTCCGAATCACGCACCCCCACAGCTCACTTTCCTTTGATAAACGGTGTCCATTGGAGGCAAGTGATATGCTTACATGAGGCTGCCTTCCTTATCGAGTCCTCCAGAAGTACCAATCTGAGAGTGACCAGCTTGTTTTCGATGTTCGGCGACTTACGTCGGGCGGCGTCGTCCACAATGGCTGATGCCCCATCTAGCAGTCGCCTTGAAACAACTTCCTAGAACCGATGACGTGGTTCTGGTCCCTGCATTCTGCCAAGCAATGTATGTGTTCACATGGTGCAATCCACCGGCCGTCCCATTTTGTGCATTTGGTCTTAGGATACCCACGCTGTGTACAACGAAGTTATAATGTCAGTTCGGCCGAGTTCACCTCGGGCGATGGTGCGCTCAAGCAACACCCCAGCGGCACTCCTGCTCAAATAATTTGAGACGTGGTACTCATATTATTAGTAGCTGGAAAGACTCATACACCGATATAGAGCTTCGCAATGATTAGATTTATTACCCTGCCGGATACCTGCGAGCGTTTGGGTGGTCCCGAATATTTGTACATGAGTGACACTATTACCGGCAAATTCCGCTTGTTGCTCGACGTAGAACCACATGTTATCCGTGGATTGGCGCCAAGAATCTTGATGTCTTGCCCCTGGTACTCATCGCATAGTCTCGGATGTGTAATTCTCTCAAAGCTTCTATTCGTGTAATCACTCCTGGATGGCTGCGGAGCACTTTGGCCTCTTTAGAGGGTCTGACCCGAGGCAAATGAGAGGATCCCATCGGCATTGTTTGGACACCAATTTCAACTCCGCGAGAGCATTGATCGCATCAACGTCTAGTATATATGGCATCAGGAAAAAGCATGCAGCATTCATGCGTCTCGATTCTCAAGTTTGAACGAACACCCTTATACGCCCCAACTCAAAGTCACCTGTCTGTGATAAGAAGTACCCTCCCAATCCATTCAGTCTACGAACAACCCAAGTAAGAGAATGGCGGGCAAATTGCCTCTGGTGTAAGCAACATCACACGATAGTCCACTGGTTTGTTTGAAGAAGATGTTCTTTATGGCTGACGTTCGTTGCAAGCTGCATCGACTACCATGCCGTCACTCTTGAACACAATGTTCCCGCTGATGATAAGGACCCTGAGGTCCTGCAGCTGAACATTGTTGAGGTTGACTCGGATGGAGGGAAGTTGCTTATCAGTACATGGAGTTCCCGATAGATGTGGCAGAGTATGTTGAGAAGAAGGTGCTGGTTGTGCCGAGATGCTGCCAGAAGAGGGAAGGCACACCCGATCGGCCAGGGTTAACGAAGTGGTCCTTGAGACGGATCGCCGGTTGAATGAAAACGCGAGATGATGGGGCAGTCTCTAATGCGAAGGTTTCGGGGTTGTTTTGTTGTTGCGTCCGAGGGAGCTGGATTTGTGCGTCTGAGGGGACTTTAGTTCCGAAGCAGCCACGTAGATCTATTCAGTCTGTCTTTGTGGAGGATAAACATGGTTGAATCCAGTCGAAGCCTTGTATTCTGTGATCCAGCACTCTAAGTACGGGTAAACGTGTGGCTTCTTGCATAAAATAATGCTTGGAGTACGCCTCATTACTGAACCGAGGAGACTGGATTAAGCCTGGATTTAACCACTTCCTGCTTCAAAGCTCCGGAACAAATATACGACAATTCAGCCTGCATTCCGAACACTAGTGATTGGAATACTTGAAAACATCTACTGTGAATTGAGACCAAAGAGAGTGACGTATTGTTCGGCGTTCACATAAATATCCGTTTCCTCCGAATTTGTTTTAAGCATGCAAAGTAATGTGATGCGGCGTCCAGAAAAGATGATGCTTCGTGATGGTTTGGTCTTATGCCAGAGAATAGTTCAATCCTTACCACTGTGTGCTAAGCTTTAAACAGGTCTCTGATATATGCGTGGGGTGTTGTCCCAGGCGTACTACCAACATTATGTGTCTACAGCGGCTTTCGCCCCCCCATAAAGCTTCGTGTGCTTTCTTAGCCGCTCCCTAACGAGCTTTCTTTTCTTGCTGTAATTTTCTCTCTCTTGCCTGCGCGTCTTGGGCAAGTTTCAATATCCTGAGGTTAGCCAACTTTCTCCTCAAGTCTTCCATCTTTACGCTCTCTTTGTCGAAAGCGTGGGAAGAAGTGACTTTTGGGCTGGTTAGCTGCGTTCAACCTCACTCATGTCTAAGGTCAATACATACCGATGATACCATCTGTCAAGGAGTCTGTCTCCAAAGCCTTCAAGTCCCGAACCGTGTTCCCGGTATCTGTGACAACGCGTAACCCGCTAATTGGGGGCTTTCGCCTCATGTCGACCCCGAAAAAAAAAAGAAAAGAAATGGGTATCGTTCGAACAAGTTGGGTTCAAACAGATATTCCTTGCTCAAAAATGAGATCCACTTGGAGTTCATTTATCACGTAGAAGTCAGTGATTTCTTTTCTATCGGCGATTTCCCAGGGTATATCGCGGACGATGCCATCTGTGATGATTCGATTTCCATCGGCCAACTCAACCTCCACGTTGTCTTCTGCCTCATTGCTCACCAACAGCCCCAACTTCCTCACATAGCTCGCTGGTACAGCTATTCTGTCTGAACCGGTGTCCGCCAGCGATTCCGTATACGTATGCCCAAAAAGCCCAGATATCCGTTGTTCCCCGGTTCCAGCCTGTCTCAAACGCAGTCGCCTCCACCGTACAATCCTCTTGACCCTAGTTTTGAAGTGTTCACTCAAAGGTTTCGTCGTCATTAGAAAGCGACGGCCTAGATTGAAGTTACTCGAACAACCAGGCATGATCTAACATTTCAGAGGATGCACAATCTGTTCCTGAGCAAAAGTCCACGGCAATTCAACCTTTCCCGGTGAAAACTCCGACTTGCTGTTCGTTAGGGTCAGATACCTCTGTGAGCCCGGACGTGGAAGCAAATCAAGCTCGGTCGCATATTTCTGTGAAGTCATTCAATCACCTGAGCCGTTTTCTTGGGAAACTAATGGGTTGCTGGACCAGTTGCTGTCGGATACTATCGGGCTACGGACGCGTGGGATTTCACCGATGCTGGATTGGGGAGCGCGATTAGGAGGGGGAATGGGCAGGAGTATGAGACTTCGATGGCGTGAACGAGACAGTTGCTTGTTAATCAGATGGTGAGGAGGAATTCAGGTGTGCATCCGGAGGCGTGGAGAAAGTATATCAGACCTGCATTGGATGGTGTCGAGGAGGCTGAGGCTGAGGTGGAAGTGGGAGGTGAAGATATCGAGTTTACGCCATATGATCGAGAGCATCAGGTCTCGATGGTTGGGAAGGCTGCTGAGATCTTCTGAGTATTGCATCTTTGAGTGCCTGCGGCGTTGCGTGTGATTGATCTTGATTCTATCTGAGGAAAGTGCCAAATCAATTATCTGATATATTTCGGGGTTTCTGGCCTCCATCTACGAAAGTCGGACTAGGTCTGAGCTGGGTTTCTTCAAAATATCTTAGAAAATCTCAGGGCTCCAAGACGCCCTTTCTAATGATATTATCGACTTCCAGAGCTCGAACGTACTTTGGCTCCTGGCTGTGCCGGAAGTGAACACTCCCATACCGCATTAACTCTGCGAAAGTGCCAGCCTCACGATCTTTCTCTTCGTTCTCCTTCATATCCCACAACGTTCCCAGTGCCTTCGTCGATGTCAGACCTCCAGCCCGCGTGACTTTCTGCATCGTCGAAGACGTGATCAGGTACCAGACCGTTTTGTACGCCTTCTGATATACCTCAGACTCCGGGTCAGTGTCGAGCGGCGTGGCCAACAAATCGAACAGCTCCTCGCCGTTCCAGCCGATCAGGGCCTCTGCGGGCCAGTCCTCCCAGAGGGCGTCGAAGAGAAGCACGTTCTTGGCATAGTACTCAACGCCGTTGAAGCCATCATTCGGCTCTTCTAAGTTACTGATTCGCATCCAGCACAAAATCTGCGCGACGTATTCGAGGACTTGGGGGATGGGGGTGTCCCAGTTGAAGGAGAAGCCACGTTCTTCGACTGCTTCCATCCTGATGTCCTTGGCGTGAGCCATCAGTGGGTGCTCGAATAGGCCCTCTGCGCTCCTACGACCTTTCCACAGTTCCATGAACAGGTCGTGCCTAGTGAATGTCAGACGTTGGACGCAATTTCTCATTCAGGTTAGTGGCTGGTTTGCCTAACTTACCAGTGCTTGATGAAGGGATCCCCTTTACGACTGGCAATGAAGTGGTTCGCCACACCTCGCTCGTACATCCACGGAGCGGAAACCTGATACGGCGTGTTCGGATCCTCCAGCCTAGTCCAGCACAGATCATCGATCGAACGGAACAAGATGGAGCCCACATCCATCCAGACACCGCCGTATTGGTACAAGTAGATGCCGCGAAGGAAGTCGGCTATATGGGGGCCCTTGTAGCCTATGGGGCCGTCCATAGTCTTGGGACGCAATCCAATGGGGAAAACGGGGAACAAGCCAAGATAATTGAGATAAGCTCATTATCGTGATGCCTTCAGCATCGCCCGTTCCTAGCGCAGCATATAACTAATATTAGCTCCGGAGCGACCTTTTTCCAGGGGTTATTCCTCTAAGTATAGTTATAAGCAACTACGTTATAGCTACTCTTATTATAATAGATTAAGCTCTTTAGTAACTATAAATATAGCCCTATAGGACGTTTCTTAATAGTTATAAGCCTAGCTCTAATTAAACCCCTAATTACTATTTTAAAATAAGCCTTTATTATTAAAAGTACTTATTAAAACTTCCTCTCTCCTATTCCTTCTTTCCTCCTTATTATATATTATCCTCTATTACTATAAACCTTCTATTTTTAAATAACTTTAACTATAATATCTTCTATTACTACTACTATAATATTATACTAGCTAATTATATATAAAGACTTCGCTACTTAGTATATTATAATCTAAGCTAAAGCCTAAGCTATTAGAATCTAGAAGTATATTAACCTAGATAACCCTAAGGGATCTTTATACTTAAGTAAAACCTTATTAGAAACTCTAACTCTTAACTTATATATTACTAAGTAAAACTAGGATATTAATACCTAATACTTATAAGAGAAGAGTACTTATAATTAATATATCGCTCTACTTAACTAGGAGGTTTTAAAAGAGGCTACTTCTAATACTACTTCTAGGATTACTCCTAAGTGTACTACTAGGATATAAATAAATAAATTATAACCCCTTTAGCCTCTAATTACCCTAGTTATAATTAATAAGAATATTATAAGTATATAGGAATAATATTTAGAGTACTTTTATTTACTTATTATATGAGAGTCTAAGTAAACCCGCGAGGACTAGGAGTTTAAATAGATTAACTATTTAGTTATAGAGACTATTACTTATAATATTATTATACCTATATATATAGAACTTCTTATTAAAGGGGATATAACCCTATATAGCCTTATTATTAATCTTAAATATTACTATACTCTAAGCGAGGCTAATACCCTTATTACTATTTAAGAAGAGTATATCTAAGTCCTAGAAAAGGCAAATAGGAGTATTAATCCTAATACCTAGATTAAGGACTTTAAGGGTATTTACCTCTATGCTACTTAGCTTAAGCTTCTTAAAATAAGTAGTATCCTTGCTTTAAAAACTTTTCTTTAAGTAGTAAGTTATTACTTTATATCTACTTAGGTTAATATAGAAATTATAGATATCCTTAAATAGGAGCGAGTAGGGATACTAGTCTCTAATATAAGCTAATATATTAATATATTTAAGGACCTCTTATATAAGGATATACTCTACTTAAGGTTATAAGGATAAAGCGTAGGGGTCTTTATAATACTAGCTAGCTATATAAATAAGGCTAACCTATTAAGCGTTCCTATAACTAGTAACTTATCTAGTAGTAAATAGTGCTTATATAGGTCGAGCTATTAATAGCTAAGTATTAATTATAACTACTTAGAAGCTACCTTAACTAGATATTACTAGAAGGGCCCCTATATATTAGTAATAGATATATAAATAGCTTAGATCTATAACTAGTTAAATAATAACCTATGCTTTACTAATCTTTATAGGGAACTTACTTATAAGGGCTAGCTATATACTATACCTTATAAGGGTAAAAACTACTAAAATAATAAGGGGGGTAATAAGGGTTTATCTAAGAAATCTAACGTAGCCCTAAGCTACCCTATTAATATAGTAGTAATTACTTTCTATATAGCCCTCTTAAACGAGGTTAGGGATAATATAGTTAATTTAAATAAAGAGTACCTAAGTATTTTTATAACCCCTTACTTAGGACCCTATATATTATATAAGTCTATAGTCCTAGATAACTATTAAGGAACGTACCTTATAAATAATAAGTCCCTACTTATCCCCTCCTTAATTAGATATTATAAAAGAGAATAGGTTAATTCTAGAATAGCTTTATACCTAATTATTATAAAAGGTATATAGATTATTAAGAATACTCTTAATAGCTTAAAAGGCGCGAATATAGAGGACCTTATACTTTATAATATAGGATATATAGAGAACTTTTATATTAATATTATCTCTAAAGCGCTACTTTAGAAGATAGATATCTAGTATTGAGAATATAACTATATACTTCGCTTTAGAACCTATAAAAATAGTATTAAAGTTAAGAAACTTATTAAGAAAGCGAACCTTACCTTCCTTAAATATAAGCCTTATTCCTTATACTCTTAATACCGAACGCACTCAGCGCGGTTATCCCGCTTAAGGGCGTCTAACGCGTTCAACGCGTTAAACGTACCTAAACGTATTAACCCTTATAGAAAGGCTTATCGCTTTTAAGGAAAAAACCTTCGAAATATATAGGAGTTTTTCACCTATAATTTTCACCTACTTCGTGGATTATATTAATTAGTAGCATAACCTTAATAGTTAGCTATATGCCCTCGTAACTAAGGATATCCCTCGTAATTAAGGAAGGCACTTAACTATATAAATAGCTAACCCTATTGAGTTTATATGAAATAGTATTATAGTAGTTAATACCTATAGGTATTATATAGCGTTAAAAGCCTCTAAACTCCCCCGTTCCCTTAACTAGGAAATATTAATAAGAGATATTAACCCTTTACTATTTCCCTTAACTAGGAGACGTCCCTAAGAGACGATAAACCTCTAATAATTATACCCCACGAGCTACTCTCTAATCGTAAGGTTAAAGAAGGTCTTAAGTCCGACCTTCTAGAACCTATTAACTATTTAACTATTATAAACTTCGTAGTAGTACTTAAGTAATACTTAGATAAGTTCTATACGCTACTTACCCTAACTAAGTATACCCTTCTTAAGTTAGTAATAAAGGCGAGTATTATAGCTATTACTCGCGAGAACTTTAAATAACGCTTAGTAAACCGCTATAGATATATTTAAAAGTTAATACTATATAGGGAAACGTATAAAATTACTTAATATATTTAAAGTAAGATCCTATAGGTATAAATAACTAACTTATAACTATTTACTAATACTATTAGGTAGTAGTATTACTTTAATCTCCCTTATTATAATTAATATATTAAAATAGAGACTAAATAAAGCTAGACTCTAGACCTAATACTCCCCTTTAAAGAGGATAAAGAGAGGGGAGGCTATAAGACCCTAAGAGCTAAAGCTATAGATAAGCTAGATATCTTAAAACTTATATCTAAACTTAATATAATAATAATCCCTAAAGCTTTCTTAATACTCCTATTAACTCTAGAGGAATATTATAAGTTTAGATAAAGTTTTATAAATAGCTTATAACTCCTACCTCTTAAACTTATATTAAAAGATATAGATACTATATTAATACTAGAGCTAAGTTTAAATACCTTTTATATATTATTTAAAGAAAGTAAAGATATATTAAGTACTTTATTCCTAACCTAAGGAAAAGGAATAGGTAGCCCTCTTATACTTAAGCTAAGCGACTTATAGAGTTACTTTAATACTTATAGCTAGGGTAAGTAATATAGTAAAATAGGCGCCTAGGAACTAGAAGCTAGCTTATTAAACCTTAATAAAAGTAAAAGATATAAGTAGGATATTAAATATATAGAGGACGCTCCTCTACTATTACTACTACCTATACTACCTAGAGATCCTAGTAATAGAGGTAATAATAGTAACCCTAAGGGTTAAAATAATAAAAGAGGTAGCCCTAGTTATAGTAGTAGTAATAGCTAAGGTAATTAATACCCTTAACTACTAGCTAGGATAAGAAATACTATTAAACTATTATCTAACCCTAATAGGTTCTTAGTTAGCTATAACTTTCTTATATTCCTTCTCTCTATAGATAAAGAAGGGGTAATATAGGTAATAGCTAGAACGTTAGCTATAGAACCTAGGCGTAGTACTCCTTAATTTAAGACTAATATAATTAGGTTATTTGATCTACCTCTATATAATAACGAAGTCAAAGATATATATATTAATAGTAATTCGAGGACTATCTACTAAAATATATATCGTTTTATTAATATAATTAATAGCTATATCGAGTTAGATAATAAGAACCTAGCTATAGCTACCCTTAACTTATATTAAACCTTACTAAGGTATACCTCGGAGTAGTATTATACTAATCTAATACTTAATAAGAAAGCAGAACTTAAGGACCCTAACTATAAGCTAGATTATTAGAAAGAGTTATTACTCTAACGTTTTTATTTACTATATGAAATCGCTAAAGTATATTTAACTAAGGAGAGGTATACTCTATATAATATATATAATTAACGTGATATTTAATACTAGATAACTAAGGTTACTTAACTATATAAGGATACTAAAGAGAGCAAAACTAAGGTATTAACTATTACCTATAATAAGATAGATATAGAACTAGTTATTAGTATTCCTTAGCTAAC
>JAVHLU010001057.1:0-38965 GCA_036785755.1 Colletotrichum ledebouriae
ACTTTTAAATTAGATATTATAATAACTTTAGGAGTATAATATATAAGCTCTAATATAGTATAGAGATTATAATAGTAAGATAAGATAGTTATATAGCTTAGTAGTATTAACTATAGCTTTGTTATTATATATATATAGTTAAAACCTAGAGGTTATAGGTTTAACTCGTTATTATTCCTCCTCTTTTATTCCTCTTTTAGGGTCTTGAAGTAAATATTGAGTAGTAGTAGACCCTTTAATAGTTAGGATAACCGACGGTATATAGCCTATATTAGGCCTCGATCGTGAAGTAGTATAGATATAGGTAAACCAAGAGCTTTGAAGGCTTAGGGATAAATCGTATAGGTAATTAGCTGAAGCAAGGTCGAATAGCTTAGCTAATATATTATCTCGTTTTGAGGTAGTATCGATAAGAATACGTCATAGAAGCTTCTGCCACAATGTCTGATCATGGTACTAGCGAGAGACTTCAGCAATCTTTACTCTTACTTTGATGGATGCCAAAAGGCGGCAATCGCTCCTTCACTACCTCAGCTGCTGTGATTAAGCCATGCGGCTGAGATCAGTCTGACCCTCCCTAGGCCAAACGCCCTCTCACACCCCCTATCTTATCTTTTTGGGTTGTTGGTTGGAAAATGGTATGGTGGATTGGTACTTGGAGACCGATCTTCACATGAGGAATACTATCCGCCGCGGAAAGTCTGATGTTCTGTGATTGAGTACAGTACTAGCTGTATGCTACTGCGACTAAAGTTGTATGTAGTTTACCGGACGACAACAAGAACAACGGGCATCATCCGCAGTTCCTTTCCGTGTTAGACGGCTTGTTGTGATTTTCTCCTTCGACGCAATATAAGCGAAACTTGCTATTCACAGGGCAAAGTCTAAGTTTCAACGTTCGTATACTCCCGGCATGCTATGTCTCCTAAATGTCAATATTGTTTTGTGTACATTGGTCTTTACACGGAGCGAGTGTTTGCGTCCTAATAGTGAATACTCCAATATTCCTCTGGAGAAGTAAGGATATCCATCAGCGGACCGAATTCGATCGAAAGACACAGTGTAAAACTGGTCGATCGACTCGATCAAATTGTCCTCGTTCCGTCCCGAACGGTGAATTCGATGACGCCGGGGAACCAGAAGGACCTCCCGGAGGATTTGATATCTGGGAGGTCATTTTTGAATGTTCCCGTCTTCTCCGTCTTTGGGGCGTCGTAGCTTTCTTCTTTGAATCCTCTTCGCACTAAACTTTGTGATTCAGCGAGAGTCCTGAGTCCCTAACGAACCCACCTCCATTGGTCAAACGTTGGCAGGTCCAATTCCTAGTTGAGCTGCAGATGGTGTTTGGGTGATGGCTTAGCTCAGTAGACCAGAACCTCTTATGTTCTCCGTCTTCGCCAAGTCTGTGTACGCGACGTCCGCGAGGCCTCGGCTAGCACTATTTATATTGACTCCCATTCTCAACACCATTGTCCATATGCACGCAACAACTAATCCTGCAGGACACGTAAAGCTATCCAAGTTTGCTTCCCGTTCAAAATATTACATCTCAACGGCAGTTTATATTATTCACCAACATATATCACCACAAGCGGTACGACACGATAACTCCCCTAACACCGGAACTATCAGCGGCTGGCAAAAACGCTGTGATCACCGGCGGTGGCGCCGGTATTAGCAAGTCAATCGCCGTCTTTTTTCATAGGCTAGTGCGAACTCCGTCTGCATCCTTAGCAGACACCTCAACCAGCTTGAAAATACTGCTGTAGAGATCCACAGCACCGCCAGCCCTAGAGTTTAAGTTATTTCCAAGTAAGTAAATTTGAAGGTATTTCATAATGCTAGTAACGCCATTACCGAAATACCGCACCTGGTAGGAAACATTGATAGCCTTATTTTCAACGCTAGTTTCTTCCCTCAAGTCGGGGGCGTTGTTATTATGCGGACGACTACTTGGAGGGTTTTAAGCTATGCGGTTGTTACTCTGAATATCCTATAAGCTTTTATCTCCTATATAGCCAAGGGAGCTATAGTGCTAAGAGCGTAAATATCTCTAGCCTATATTAAACCGTAGGTAGGAATTCCTAGTTGCTGCATCGCAAAGGGTGCTAATTTGAAGTTAGTTGGCTTCTTTATAGTAGAGAACTAGATATCTATATCCCTAACGTCCAGCTAAGAGTCGTCGAGACCGGTCTAAGCCCTATAGGCACTTTCAACACCACCAAATGATTATAAGTAATCTATAAAATAGATATAAGCATATTAGCTAACTAATTGCTAAAATACCTACGCTCCCCGGCTACTTGTGTATCTAGCTGGCGTACCCTAAGGTATGGTTTCTCAAGAGCAAGTTTATCTAGGCCAACTGAGATATGGAGTAGTTGATACATCGTGCAAAAGAGATAGAAGGCTCCTGCCTCTTCACATTGTTATGGTGTTTCCATGCAATACGGTCTAACACTGCTGGCTATCCGTGGGAGAGAATCTATGCACGGCACGCAAGTTTAGGATAAGAACACAGGCCATGTGACGGTTTCACCTGTGCATTTTGAGGAACAGGGACCTAATAATAGTCAACATCAATACATCTTTTGCTCTCACAAATCTACTCAAACGTTCGATCCGGGTATTTAACAATCTCGGTACTCTGCTACCAAGCGCATCAGGGCATAGTATTGACAAGCCGGTTGACTGCGAGCGGTTTGCCCCACAGCAACCACATCACAAACATAATCCAGGGACACCATAACGCCTCACCAGACATAGAGACATGCATAAGTTTAGCTGGGCGAAAAGGCAGGCGACCTTAGAGAGGAGATATTAAAACAGCTAATTATTATAGTAAGCTATCTAATAGTACGGTTTCAGTAGTAGAAGCTAGGAAAAAATATTGATAAAGCGCACTGCATTATATCAGCACTTCTATTCATCTGACTCAGCGTGACAAAACTTGCTACTTATCCGAGACTAACAACGGCGTACACGGTTGAATAATATCTCCTATAACTCCTCGTAGAATAGTACTAGCCTACGCACCTTGGAGCGAGACTGATGTTGCTGCCACTCGCGAAGCCGAAAATGCCGGAAAAGAGAACAAGTGCGATGATTTTGCCGTTTGCTTGAAGCCAAGTACCCAGCATTGACACAACGCATACAATGTTCGTCAGGATTGTCGTGTTCACGCGACCAAACCTATCCGCAGCGAAACCGGGCAGCCGTCTGTCAGGAAACATGCCAGCATTTAGGAAGACTACTATCAGGTAAGAAAGTCGCTTGCTAACTCCGTGCGCAAGGGCATGATAAACCCTATATTGAAGGCCAATGAAAATCCCCTTCTCGATGAAGAAGACGCCCACTGTTGTCAGATATACCGGTAGTGTCAAGAGAATGCGGACGTCGGGGAGCAGATTGTTTTCGGTCGGTATGCTCTTGAGAGTTTTAGTCCCAGCGAACCAAGCCCGTTCGCCCAGGGCGTCAAAGAGAAGAAGGGACATGACTCCCCCAGGACTGCCTCCGGCCATGGCCTCCTGTGGCCCATCCGGGTTTGACATTCGAAGTATTGGCCTAGCGTCACAACTGGCACGACTAAAGTAATAGACGTCGCTGCGCCTGCGACAATTTCGATAACGATGAGAAAAGGCGAAGACTTTTGTCAAAAACCCGAGAGAGGCGAACGTCGCTACGTAGAGCAGCACACTAGCAGCCATAAGCCATGAGGGCTCGTGGACGTCGAACATGGGCCCAATCTGTATGCCGCAGGGAAAGACCATGAAATTGTACAGACCAAAAATCCAACCAAGTCTGTATTCTTTGGCTGGATACCCATGACTACTGGTATTAAGCCGATGCTGTTCCTGAGAAGAAGACTGCCCATGATGGCACAGAAACTTCCAAAGACGACCAGACTTGCAACCGTTCCGCCCTCTGGAAAATCGCCCTCGGAATGCTCTTCGCTAAAGTGAGAGTTAGGAGCTTCGGGTTCGTTGTCGGCGGGGCCCACGTACTGTGTGTTTTGTGTATGTCCTCCAGGCGGAGCTGGCTGAGAATGGTTACTATACAGTGAGCTTTTCACATTACGGGAGAATGAAAGGTTTGTTAATCACATTATGGCTTGGCCTTTCATTTCTCAATTGTGATGGAATTGTGTGGGTGTTCATATTGTTGAAAATGAAGTATTCAGGGATGATCTGCCTCAAAAAGAGGATAGTTTCGTGCAGGACGAGCGGGTTGTGATGGGAAATAATCTGTCAAGTATGAAAATTAACTAACCAATCTACCAGAAGGGGGGCTACCTTCCACGCCAGGTATCTAAAACCGAGACTGGAACTCGGATTGAATGGCAACTTCAATCTGTGCGCTTTTGCAGCTAACCGGCAAGATTGGCAGAGTGGAACTTTTTCGACGAAATGCGTATGTGAGAGAATTTGCCGAAGGGATGTATGTTGTGAGGGCGGACCAGCCTATTCATGTACGATAGACAGTGAAAACAGCATACTGAGCCTAATAGGAAATTAGAAAAACATTGGCGAAAGTCACGACCCTGTCCACAAACTTACAATTCGTCACTTTCAAGCATGTGCGACGACAAAACCTATGCCGTATCGTGAGTCTCGAGGCCGTCTGCAAGAGTAAGTCGGCTATTCAGACGTCCGTCGAGACTTATTCCAGTTGTTCGAGGAATCATCACGCCGGAAGAGAAAATCAGGTTTAAATATGAATTAATCGAGAGCTATTGCTGTTATAGTAAGGGTGCCCGTACCGCGCCCTTCTACCCAGAAGTTCCACGTATAGCTCACGATGCGAACCGAGACACACTCACACCCGCTCAGGCATTTCATCCTGACAATCTCACATACGAGTTCGACCCTGGCCCCCCGGCCGAAGACCTTGGTCTCCTCGGCGCGTGCCAGCCTAGTATAGGCCAACAAGGATGTCACCTCGGACCCTAGCCGTGAGGTGAACCTCGGCTTCAAGGTCAAGCTTGATACCGACCATGAGACCGGCGTCCTTGAGCTTGCCGTCGTCATCAACGGGACCTTTGAGCAGGTTTCCTTTTCGATTCATATTAGTACTGGTGAAGCTGTCTGGTTCAAGAGAAAGGACCGGGCTTACCGACGGGTCCGTTGGCAGGGCCGGACAGGCCAGGCATGGGGAGAGACTTGCTGGAGCTGTCATTGCCGAGCTTGTTGGTGTTAGTGTTGGCGAGGGAGTTGTTGGGGTAAGAGGTGTTCGGGTAGCTGGGGTTGTTGTTGGAGTTGGAGGTGGTGGAGAGGTTGGAGGCGGCCGTGGTGGCGCTGGTGGGAGGGAGCGGGTTCTTGCTGCTGAGGGCCATGGTAAATTGGTTGTGAGCTCTCCATGTTGGGCTTCGTTACACTTACGGGGAAGACATGGTTGCTGTGGGGGTACTTGGCCGTGAAGCAGAGGATTGAGGCCGGCTGGACATGTATTGGGATGATTGCTCTGAGCGTTGTTCGGTGGCGTGGATACCTCGAGGCAGGGTGGTTGAGTACTGAAGGAACTGTGGGTGGTTGAGAAGAAGATTCGTCGTCCAATGTGAGAATTTGCCTTCTATTTATCCTTCTCTGAAGACCTGGAGCCAAGTCGGGTGTACGTATCTGAAGTTGAGAGGATCGAGAACTCCTCCCCTCGGCCGGGCGCAACCGACGCCTCTGCCGCTGGTATGGCGGCAAGCTTGCAGAATCTGCACCTAGCTACTGTGAATCCAATTGTGGAGATACCTGCAAAGGAAAGACAGCCCAGCGCGCTGCCGGACGGGAGCTCACCGCAGCTCGCGGCAGAAGAAAAGAAAGTACATGCCCGGGGATTATGCTGGCTTGCCAAACCTCACTCACAGGTACTTAAGGCGTTGACAGAGGCCTGATGGAGCCATTGAACATATGTGTCAGACATTGGCATAAATTTCCGCTCACTGGAGTGCAGCCCCTTATCGAGGAACACACGAGAGACAACAGGCACGCTTCAACATGCCCGCGACCTTCATAGTCGCCTTCTCGGCGGTGTTCGGGATGGCGGAAGCTATCCGACACACCCAATCCCAAGCCCGAAGGAAGGAACACCGCAGCCGCAAGAACAACCTCCTCATCCGGTGCCGCAAGTCAACGCGGTACTCTGCCGACCTCGAGGGGAAGCACGTCGTCCTTTCCGGGGACAAGGTAAATCTCGACCCAGCCACTCACGCGCGCATCATGTGCACTCCCGTCTTCAAGATCGGCCTGCTAATCACCATCGGCTTTCTTCCTAGCTCTTCGTCGATACCGGACTTGACCCCGACTCGGCGTTCGGCCACCCGTTCACAGGGTACTTCTTGCCGTACCCGGAAAGCCAATACCCGGGTCTAGTGTCGACCATCTGCGAGGAGCCGCCCATCATGAACTGGATATACGTAGATCGGGACACGCACGAGGTCAAGTTCGGAACCCGTCCTTACGCACAGCCAAATTACACGGGCCCGTTCGATTGTACCAGGCAAGACAAGCGGCTTACTTTTGCTGGCTGGGAGGGGTTTTTCGTCGTCAGAACAGGCGACTTTTGGTCCCTCTACTTCGACGTCGAACAAGATCGGCTGAAGTCAAAGCTTGGAGAGGGAGCCCTTGCTCTCGAGGTGGATCTGTTGCGCGTGGAAGTACCCGTGAAGCCGGTGAAGCCCGAGGAGAAGGAAGGGGAGCAGACTGGAACTCAGGACCCCAGCCGAGACGCCAAACCCTCCGGCGAGGAGGCCAAGGACCCTGGCCAACAACCCCAAAGCTCCGACCAGGACGGAACAGAAAGCAACCATGCAGCAGGAGGCCTTGAGGTGGAGCTAGAATCTCCCGAAGTTGACTGACATGTGGAGAAAACCGGGATAACTAGAGGAGGCGGTCAGTAGCTAGGGAGGCATCGTCCAGCCTCAGAGTGAATTGAGAAACAACGAAATCATGCCCAGCCTCAGTTATTCCATTACCAAGTCCATGAGGCGAGTACGCAAACCAATGGCTAGCATAGCCCAAGTAATTGTAAGGGAATTCCCCTCGTCGCAAGGCTACAACTGCCGAATCTCAGGGGTCCAGCCGCCTCAACCCCGGATTCCATGAGCCTGGCCGGATCCAAGCCCACTCACACTTGCAGGCCAGATTTTCATGATCAGATCATCAGCGCATCCTTTGGACAGGCTTTTTATAGCACACATGTACGGTTACAGGGGCAATGCAGATCTCCCGCTGGTAGATCGAGCGTATCGCGAGCTGAAATCGGACCAAACAGCCCTGTGCTCAGGCGTCATCCTGGTAGCATTCATGGTTCAGGCATTCTACCTTCCGACCTTTTTACGGCGCTAACATGAAGCTTTGCAGTAGAATCCGCGACAGCTGAATTGCCGAGAACTTGCCGATATACAGTCACTGTATGAGAGATTTACGGCTCGAGGCCTGTTGTGCGACTGCGTTTCACCTGCTGCGAGTCGGCCGACGGCTGTGTCGTGGAAAAAGCAATACCAGGCGCCAAACTCCCACGACCGACCCGCAGTGCAATCCTGCACACTTTCAATGATGGGTTTTGACATGCTGTAAAAGGTTACCAATCACGCCACGAACGATTAGCGGTGGCGCTCCGAATGGCCTGAGCCAAGCCGCGATGTGCTTCAGGAGTGAATACCATCGTGAGCACTGAGTACCGGATAATGACAGTCCCCTGGCGGCAACGCTTCAGAGCCAAAGTCCTGACACCAAGATGTCCCAGGTAGCCACCTCTCGATGAAATTGCCCATAGATCGTGGAATGGGGTTCTCGGCAAGGGATTTGATGAAGGTCGACGTATGCGTTGGCAAGGTCCACCCAAATCGTACCCCCACATCATCCCAGCCTCAAATGTAGCACACCGAGGTGACGGGATGAACCTGGCGCGCCCTGTGGACACCATGCACAAATTCCTCGGAATCAGATCATGTTGGAGAAGCGGAGGGAGGCACCAACCGGGCCGGTCCAATGTTCGAGTCTCACCCACACAGAACGAGATGGGTCTCCTCCTGTGCGGAGCGCATGCAACGCGAAGCCCCTTGGTGCACTCTTCGGGATTTCGTGCAGGAAGTTGAAGTCCAAACTTCAGTGTGAAAGACTACAGCACGCGCATCCATCATTAGTTCCACAACGCGCGTGACGATCTCTGTGCCGCCGGCAGCCTTTGATGCCACTCGATTTACTTACACGGCTGCCGCATTGGCGGTGACGCTGCCGCTTTCGACGGAACCCGCCGGCTCCCACAGCGTCCTCCCATCCCGATGAACGACCCCGGTCCCCCAGCCTCTCCAAGTCAGCCTCTCCAAGTCAATTTGTTGGCATCACCTAGCTATGTGTGTACAGGTGTCTGTACTTCAGGCCGACATGTTCCGCTGGCCCGCTCTGTAGTCCCGCAGCTTGCCGTGGTCTGTTATTTCCCGGGACCTGTCTGTGCTCGTGTCTACGGTGCATCCTAGTTGCCCGTGTGGCCTGATTTCAACTCGACTCAGTGCCTCTGCAGCGGAGGGAGGGCAAACCTTGCCTTAAACAACATCACTTGTGAGACATGGCTCAGAAAGGAGTGCCCCACGTCTTGGACATGATGGCATGAACTGTGGAAGGACATAAACGGTCAAATCACATTGCACACTCTTGTGTCTCGCAAGATGATCCAGTCTAGTTTGCCTCTCACGTTTCTTTAATGAAATCTTCAATAACCCGGATCAAACCGTGTTTTCCAGAAATTCTTCACTACGCATTGCCTTTGAATGTGTTGTGTCAATGGTCTTATGTTAATGAGATTATGTTAATGGGATTATGTAATGGGATTATGTCAATGGGATTATGTTATGGTGTTATGTCAACGCTGTCATGTCAATGGATCACTTCTATCGATCCTCTTGTCTTGTGTCGGGAAATCAGCATGGTAGTTCTAGTGAAAGCCGTGACATTTCCTGACCAAATTGACGAAAGTTTCTATCCAGTAGCTCTGAAAATTGTCCTATCGTGTTGATTTTCGTGTAGATTGGTATCTAGAAAGCCATCACAACAAGCATTAGTTGGGCCGTATCTTGCACCGGTTTCGACCGTGTCTCCGGGCCTTCGGCGGCCGATTAGTGCCGTTTCGCCGAAATTCACAGCCACACTCCCTTTTCCCCATCTCGCTGATGTGAGATCCCTTTCATAGTCGGCAGATCTGCTTCAAAGATCAGACTCGATCCCGCAAATTCAAGTTCGGCGAAACTTCCACTTCACTTCGACATGCCAGTCTGATTGCCATACAACCACCATTTTCACCAAATGCCAACGGATCTGGGTGAGACGACTGAGGCGTCACCGACGACGCGCCCATACCGGTCACATAAGCGACATCGGCCATGCGACCGATGCCGTGCCTCTCGGATGGCCAACCTCCCTGTAGACGCTGCCAACGGAGCAAGACAGACTGCACGGTTGTGGGGAGACCATCCAAAGGCGCCCTAGCGCAGCATGCGGTGAGCCGGCAGAAGCGCTCTGGAAACAACTCTTCTTCGTCTTCGGCCGGCGACCACACATCGGGGACCAGCACAGGATGAGTCTCATGCGCATTTACAGCCTGCGGTAACAGGAACCGACACTGTCCAAAGCCGAGCTTCTCCTCTCAGCGGCTTCCCGCAAGGCTTCGAGACTTCACCCCTTGCTAGCCACCAGCTGGACCGCCCAGAAACACAAATATCTCAAAGCCTCGATCAGGTGGAAGGCCACAGTGCGATGCTCCTCGGAAGCGCATCGGGGTCTGATCCCTGGCTTCTACGGCACTTCCGTTTCGACGAGCTTGGCTTGAGAACCTGTCACATGTTGCATGTCCGGAATGCTGGAGTCCCAACGGCGGACAAGATCCCGGTGCACTTCCTGCTCAGCTCAGATGCGCTCTCTGGAGTTCCATCAGCGCTTCGAGATCGGCCGAGTTGCGATGTCGACTAGACCGGCTAATACCACCGTCTAAAGGCGCGTTACTGATACGCCCGTACGTGAATTAAATTCAATGTTTGTATGCAGGCAGCAGCAAAATATCGAGCAAACACAAGTAGCTGATGGATCAGTTTCCACAACCACATCTTCCCGTTACTGCCTGTGATATCACGAACTTCAATAGGTCTTACATCGCCCAGTGCGATACCAGACTCGGGCGTGTTTGCGATCATGCCGACCCTTCTCCTAGCCGCGATATACGGCTCCGCTTTGCCATTCGTACTTCTTGATGATTACCTGGCAGCTTCTCTGGCTTACAGTCACATTCCCCTCGATGACCAGGCATTTTTCTTTCATAGGATTTGCAAGACAACTAGCTACCACTTGATGTAGTCTACCGATTGTTGGGGAACATTTCGTAAGAATGCTTGTCATACACAGAGCTTCAACGTGAGCGCGGAGTTCCGCAGATAACGACAACTCAGCCAACTCAGCCCATCATCTCATGCGCAACCGGCGAGCGGTGGCAATGTCCAATTTTGTCCTCCATCATATCAAGAGGCCACCAAGTGCTCACCAAGCGATGCACATAATATTGACACTGGGGATCAGGGCGAGTCGCCAGGACATCGCAGCTTCCTATCTCGGTGGTTTAAACGGGGGGCGAAATCTTTGAAACCCGAGCCCATACACCAAGGTTCAGTCACTTGTCGTCTCCATATTCTAATCTCCTTGACATTATAATGAATAGTTCGAGCGTAGGGATGTAACAGTGAAGGCAATCATCTACTATCCCGCAACCGCCACGCTCACCGTGGTAGAGTTTGGAACACAAGCTCAGCCGAGAAGCATGAGTGAGCCTCCTCGCCTCTCAATATGACTATTTTAACACTCCGAGTAAGATCCAGACATGTGTTTTGGTTCATGTTGTCAACATTAGGTTGGCTGGTTGAGAGACCGATTATCATTAAACGTCGGAGACAGATCAGTTGAGCGCTAACGATGCGACTGGACATGACGAATCTCATTGAGTCTTGTCTCTCGTACTTATACCCTCCATAGAGTAATTGGCGAGCTAGCTTAAATGAAAGCTTGAATGTGATCTCCAGAAAAGGACGTAGCTGAGATAGCCTTTACTTGTAATCTCTCCTCTCAATACACAACAAAAGAATTTACCTCTATACTTTCTCGAGGCTCTACCGGCGCCGGGCCTAGTAGCGAGAACGAAGTGTGCGCAACAACTTGCGCCCCCTTGGAGTTATGCTGGGGAAAAAGCAGAACCTCCTCAGGCGTCTGATCCGCCATGTACCACCAATCATGACGTCTCTCAGCATCCTGCGGTCTTTGAAGCCAGTAACCTTCGACGCCGGGACCGACCTCGGGCTGAGGAACTGCCAGGTAATCCTCCCAGGCCACTTACGCGGTGTCGGTCACCCTTACCGGGTTCTTACGGAACCCTCTTCAACGGCCTCCAGACGTTGACCATCTGCTAGTGATTCCCGTTCTCGTGCGCATCCGCGTGTATTTCTGGGCAGTCCCAGCGCATCAGGATCGGCGCAAACTTGCCGGTCACGTCGACACGCGGTCTCCTGGCGGGACGATGATGCTTGCGAGTATACGCTATCCCGTCCTCATAAGTCACGTTGCGGACGACGTGGTGGAAGGCCTTCACTTCAGACGCACCAAGCCTGACAGGCCAGGGCTAAATTGTCAGAAAAAAAGACATCGATAATGAAATTACGCATTGAACAATGCCCACGTACCGCTCCTTCAGCAGTCTCTCTAGCCGTGAAAAGTATGCCTGCCTGACTTGCGCCTCGTCCGAATAGTCGATCTCGGGCAGCTCGTGCAGGTGCGTGTATTGGAACCCTGTGGTGGAAATCGAAAACGTTTGGTCTGTTGCCCGGGCATTCCGGACCAGAGCCGGCTACATGTCGAGGAATTCCGCGTCGTGGGGGAACACCTGGGCATGGTTCGGAATCTCGCCGTCGTCGTTTCGTCTGACACAGGGAATGTCCACGGTTATGTCCTCGTGGGTCGCCACGATCTTGTGGGGTGGAATCAGTTCGCAACCAGTAGAGTTGATGTAAAGAAATCTGAGTCGTGATTCTGTGCTTCAAGCTAAATAGGAGGAGCTTTCTTTCCCTCCCGAGGCCGCACAAGCATGGGATGTCGCGGCAGGCTATCTGCTGTAATTTGTCCTAATTTACGCTTCTCATAACTCTCGCAACTGACCCACGAGGACTTTTGACTGTAGCCTTGCCATTTCAAAATGTCTAAATTGCTTCGGACGACTCTAATCACAGCTTCATTCTTCGGGAAGCTTCAGTCAGATGGACGGGCATTCTTTTCGTTCTCTGGCGGGGGCTCTGCGGCGGCCGCTGACTTCGCTCTCAGATACGACTCTACTTCGTGAACAGCCGACCTAACATATAGTGCATCCCACCCGGCGAGTCTTTGGTATATTCTTGGAGTTGACCCATTCCTCTATTCTTGTTCAATCTATCAGTTGATTCTTGTCTTCCCCCCGTTCGGCGTTGCCGGTTTTTGGTTGCCGTCTCTGCCATGCAAGACGCGTCCATTTGCAGCATCATGTTACTCAACTACGCGAGTCGCCTAGTCAAGGTCTGCTCGTATGAGAATGCTACCTTATATCGATAACAGACGAGGAAGAAATCAATTCGTTCTCATAGTCTGAGATAGTTTTAAGCCTTTCAATAGGATATCCCATAGACCCAGGTTATCGCCAAGGTATCAGTGGTTGAGTTGGATTGAGATCCCGGTCCTCTGAAAAGCCCATGAGACCTGCAATGGACTAAGAGAATGTCTACCCATCGCTTTATATAAACCCAAAAGCATTGCGTCAACTTGATGTGATTCTAATAGCTGCTGAATACCTACGAGGCACTCGACTGAAGGGTCTATGCGCTGGGTCTGGCCATGGTGTTGGTGTTGATAGACTCCTCATACTACAGCATTCTCCAAAATTCTAGGCTTAGACTTTTGATGTACTGCTCGACTGAGATGTTCATTTTGAGATAGAACCAAGGGCAAAGCTTTCCCAGAATAAGGGCGAAAGCAAAGGGTTGTTGATCACGTGTGTCGTAATGTCGCATGGTTGAATAGTATCGCAGCCGTTGGTTATGGTCATGACGCCTGAGCATGTTCAGCTACTCGGAATTTCAGAACCGACTAAATCGTACTGGGTAGAAACGGAATACCCAGTCAATCACCAGTGCAACTCGTCTCGGATGAAATTATCCTGAACTCGCCCATAAAAAGAAATGATCGATCGAGAGGCAGTCAGATATCAATAGCAAAGCGGCGCGTGCATCTGAATGTCGTCGAACGGAGGGGCCCCGACAGTCGACTGAAGAGCAATTTCCGATCGGAAATGAAAAATATTATTTCTCATAATTGGAAGCCCGAATCTAAGCAAGCTTGTAGAGGTGGTATCACATTAGGACCAAAAAAAAAACAAAGCCCCTTCTCGCCCTCGCTCTTCTCACTTCTTCTCCGCGCTTCCCGTCGTCTCCGAATCGACAATGTTTCCCGGCACCTTTCCCTCCATGATCCCGTCTTCCCCCGGCTGGAACTCCTCCTTGGCGACCGGCGGTCCGTGGAAGTTCTTCCTCGCGTACGCAAAGTACCACGCGACGGCGATGAAGGCGAAGCCGGCGAACACGACCGCGGCGTAGTTCATCGTCGATGCGTCGACGGGCAGGCTGACGGGCATGCAGAAGATGACGACGGCGAAGCAAATCCAGACGACGCAGACGACGTTGATGAAGGTGCCGAACTTGCCGAGCGGGAAGGGCGAGTCGGCCACGGCGCGACGTCGCTGGATCAGGTTGACCAGGACCGGGACGCCGTAGCTGGTCGAGAGGCAGATGGTCGCGACGCCGGTGAAGGAGTTGAAGGCGGCGGAGGAGCCGAAGTAGATGCAGCCCAGGACGCAGTCCACGGCCGTCGAGAGGAAGAGGGCCCAGAGCGGCATGTCGAGCTTGTGGTTGACCTGGCTCCACAGCCTGTAGCCCGGGATGGCGCCGTCTCTGGCGAAGGCGTAGGTGCATCTCGACGCGGCCGTCAGGGCGCCGACGCCGGCGAACATGAGGATGCCGAGGATCAGGAACAGGAGCCCGAAGCCGCCTGCCGCGGACCCGGTGACGGTCTTGAAGAGGAGGCCGATGGGCTGCGAGTTGGCGACCTCGAGGAGCATGGTGACGTCGGGGAGGACGAAGAGGATCGGGATGAGGTAGATGACGCCGGTGATGCCGGCGGCGGCGACGGAGAGGACGATGGCGCGGGGGACTTCGCGTTCGGGGTTCTGGACCTCTTCGCACATGGAGGCGACCATGCCGTAGCCGGTGAGGGTGTACGCAGCTGCAATCTCTCAAGTCAGTCTCGCTATCTCCGAACCCTGCAGCTTCAGCCGAGAGAATGACATACCCTGAAGCAGACCAACAAAGAAAGACCATCCAGAGGGCCATCCACTCGCAGACGCATCATAGTGCGTGAACACAAACTCCGCAGACCTCTTGCTCGGCGCCATGACCAGGATCGTGACCAGGATAATCAACACCGCCGCACCGGTCCAGTAAATGCAGATCTTGTTGATCAGGTCCAAGTATCTCGACCCAAACGCATTGACGCTGGCGCAAACCAGCATGACGGCCCAAAAACACAGCACAGTCTGCCACTCATTCGCAACAAAGTCTTCGTTGAAGATACTGATCGCACTGAGGATCAATTGCGCTCCGCTGAAGTTGATGCTCAGCGTTACAGTCCAGTTGCCCACCAACGTCAACCACCCATCCACGAAACTGACCATCGGAGCCCAGCCTGCCGGCGCAAGCATCGCGGACCAGTAGTACACGCCTCCGGCGGTGGGGTAGACGGCGCAGATCTCGGCGAGGGAGGCGGCGATGCAGAGGGAGATGATGGAGACGAGGACCCAGCCCCATAGGACGGTGACGGCCTGGCCGTTGGTGAGGGTGATGTACATTGTCGTGGAGAGACCAAAGGGCACGGCCATGATGGCAAAGGACAGGCCGAGGATGGAAAGCATGGAGAGGTTGCGCGGGAGCTCGGCCTTGTAGCCCAGCCGGGCGAGGGCCTGGTCCGCGGAGACCCGTGGCGGCGCCTCGTCCATTGTTACTGTGCGGATAGAATCCGGCGTTTTGTATGTGTTCTGTTCTCGTTCAGTGAGTTGTGATCGACGATGTTTGTTGACGTTCGGGGTCGAGTCGATGTCCCCTGGTCGTCGTCGTCGTCGAGAACCCGGCTTGAGGAGGTTATTATCGGGGGAACAGTGGCCGGTGACGGATGCCGTGCGGGGGGGAAATGCAGGGCCAATTCTCTGAAGGAGTGCAGAAAAAAAGGGCGAATTAGACGGGTGGGAATTGAAAACCGCTCGCAAATGCAAATGGGGGGAGGAGGGGACAAGCAGTGCTTTAGTACGCCCGGCAGTTTCTGGAGAAAGACAGACTATCCCATCTGGTCGATCGAGTCACACACCCAAGGACACAATTCAATGACACAGAAACAAAGAGCTCCATCAGCTGGGCTACGCCGCCCAATGCAACGGGATCGGGGAAGACAGCGAGGGGATAGGACGGGGAGGGGGACGGGGGGCCTTGTTCGACACGCTATAGCGTCTCTTCCCCCACGCCCCGCAGACCGAAGTGTGGAAACGCCGAGATGGTTTGGCGGTCTGCTTTACCGTCAATTCAGATTGTCTTGCGCCGCTGGTCTCGGGGTTGAGTGGTCATCTTCTTCTCCTTGGCAATGGCTTTGGCTGCGGGACCGAGGGCGATTAGGCGAGCTCAACAGGGAGCTCCCATCGCAGGTAGCTTTGTCGGAGAACTGGAGTTGATAGTCATTCAGAGCAATCAATCATAGCAAGCGATTTCTCGGCCGGGGGATGGTACAGGAAGATGGAGACATGAAAATGGATCTATGGGGGGTTTCTTGGGGTGGTTCGTGCGTATCAGTTGCGCCGCCCGGGTCTTGAATCATGAGACATGTCACTTGATGATAGATATCAAACGAGATCCGGATTGGACTGTTGCGTTGCTTCGCTGAATTCGAATGGGTGTAGCTGACATATGAAGTACATACACACAGCTGGGCTGTTGATGTTGATAACCGCGCTTCCGTATGTAACACCCAACCGCTTCCGCAGGATCGGTACAGGGAACAGAAGTAAGGCGGAAAAGGCTTGTTTCCAGCCCTTGATGTCATGCTGTTAACATTTCGTGTGTCCCCTCCCCTCTCCAGATGCCGCCTACACTAATAGTCAGTCCCCTCATGCGGCCTGCGCTGTGACGGACCAAACATGAAAGTAGCACGCTTGCTGTCGTCAAGAAGAGTGGTGTGCGAGCAGCAGTCCCCCCCGGACGGCATCCTATCACATCCCCTGCTTCGCTTTTATCTCCTTGTCGGCCATCTTATCTGCGCTTGTCAACTCTCACACTACCTGAGTGACTTTTCTTCAATCATGGTTCGGTGAACCCGGGCCTAGGCTCATATAAGCATACTCTCCGAACTACACGGTGTGATACCCTAAACGTAGCTCTTCCCATGGCACCGACATCAATCTGCAAGCTTCACCAAACTCCCCAAACCTCCTCTGTCAGACTCTCAACCCAACATTCCTCCAGCTTTCAACTCATTTGCGTGGCTATCTTCAGCAACACCAACATCAATGATCGACAACCCCGCAAGAGCATACTTTCCACCTGCTTCCCTGATCCAACTTTCCTCCCATGAAGGCTCATTCACGAACCGATCACCAATCCATCCATCCCCGCAGTCCCGTCCGACCACTCACAAGGCACAGAGACCGCGCTCACCAACATGTCCAGCCGCGCTCCACTGCCGATAACAACCTGGAGGCGTTTCGCGGACCGCGTCTAATCGTCGTGCGTACAGTCAGTTTAGCAACAGCTCAGGCGTAGACCGTGCCGGGCATCCTATCTCGTGAGTAGGACCTTAGTGGTGTCTTGATCGGGTCTTACAGTCTGGATGAGCTGAGCGATTGTGATTGCCATGGTGAGAGAGAGCAAATAGCTGAATGAAAAGTAGGGTCTGCCTGTGCGTGGTTCACCCGGCAGAGTTCTTATCAGCAACCCAAGTCTCCCACAAACGCGAACGACGTCGGCCCGTTATCTCTCCCTAGCCTCAGCTCTCTCTTCCCCGGTGCTGTCGCCGTCATTCCGAGGTTCAGTCTAAGCCACATCAATTTTCCAATGCCCCTAGGTTGCTGTCACAAACAACATGACACGCAACTATTTATCGACAGTGTTCGCGATCTGTTCGAAACCTCACTGCGTTGATGTTGTAAAATTGATGACTCTCCTATCCAGATAAGAAAACCCCCTGAATCTCCATCCACCGTCGCTCCATTATGCCGATCGAAAGCCGAGGTATCCATCCCCCACCCAATTCCACCCCCCCCCCCCATTCTGCAAAAGCAACGCGTCCGTCGGCCCCTGCCGATGACTGAAGTCGGTCAGCGGTCTCTGGCCGGCGTCAGCGCGTTCACGAGGCTCTTCGAGAAGGAATCTAGCTCTCGCATCCTTGGACTATGCTCGAGGTGTAATATCAGCCTCATTCCTACACCAATACATTCAACGCCGATTTGTCTTGTCACTCAGGTTGCGACGACCTGAGCTTGATAAGCCATGCACTTCGTGGCGACCACCTACACAGCTTCTCAGCAGTCTCGCCGGGGCCACCCGATGTGTCCAGAACAAAGTGGACACCTTCACAATCAATGGCAACAATCAACCGAGTCTGCTCCTTTTTGGACTACGTACTGGGTACCACTCTCCAGCACCGGCCGTTATTTGAACCAAAAACATCATGTGGCGCCGTACCGTTTCGCTAAGCCCTTATCCAATGCTTTTCAAGAAGTCAGTGCCCTTTTTGAGCCCCTCTAAGTCCGGGCCAGGGCCGTTCATTCGCGCATAATGTCCCCCAAACGCCTTGCGATAACCAGCGAAAATGCTGTTCCACTGTCGTGCTGGTTGTCTACACCCGAAATCACTTCCCTATTGCCTGTTTTTCAGTATTGTCGTCAACTAGTTTCCTCTGCTTGAGGATCTTGACGAGTTCTGTCATAGTGACTGGTCTGGTCAGGAAAAGGTCCATGCCGCTGGCGAAGCCTTCTTGGCGCGCGTCGGCCGAGCCCAAGCTCGTGATGGCGATGACCACCACGGGTGGAAGATGATGCGCTCGCTCAAACTTCCGAATTCGCCTCGTGGCTTCCAACCCGTCCATAACGGGCATGGTAATGTCTGGGGAATGTCAGCGCTTTCTTCGACGCCCCGATTTGACGTCTCCGACGTACCTATGAGAATGCAGCAAAAGCGATTCGGTTGGTTCGTATATGTTTGAAGAGCTTCCAGGCCATTGGAGGCAGTCGTATGCTTTTTCTGGAGTCTCTTCATGTTCGCGGATAGGATCTTTAACCATTAGAATGATACAGGCGAATACTGCAGGCGAATAACAAACCTTGAGATTAATGGGATTGTCGTCCACCAGAAGAAATTCTTGAGGACTCGGGTCCTTCATGGAGGGAGAGGGAGCCAAAGCAGGCGGAGTTGCAGTGCCGGGAGTGGAATCTGCTGACGACGCAGCCCCCGCAGCTTTGGCGGCTGGTCGATATGGCAGCGTCAACGTAAAGTTTGGTTCAGTCTGGTTATCCCGGGTTTCGAGCGGCGACTGCAACACGGTCTCGGGGGGCGTTGCAGCCATTCGCACGCTCTTAATACTTTCAGATTGGGCCCTCTTCCGGCCCGGGGACAGTTCAGACCTGATGGCACTCGGCGGTGGGAAAGGACCGGAGAAAACATCAGAAGTTGGGCCAGCCGCCACCATTTTGACGGCCTGGCGCTGCTGCCATCGATCAAGAGCGCACGCCAAAGCTTTGGCAACCTTTCGCGGGCCAGTACTAAGTGACGTTAGTGGTGCTCGTTCAACATGGCGCGTCGACTTACGGTTGAGCGATGAACTCCATTACTGTCTGTTGCCGGGAACGACGGTAAGAATTGGCTAGCTTCTGTGCGGCTTCGGCGTTACCACAGACCACAACCAGAGGCGTTTCATTGCCTCGGGTGTTGGACAAATCGATGTCTCGGAACGCCTCCTCGCTGCAAACCATCAGGTCAGCAGGCGAGGGATTTGTTTTGGCCCTATCGTCAGTGATTTTGACATCAAGCCATTTGAACGGGAGGCTCTCTACAGGCAAGTCTTGGCCACCGGTGCGAAGCTCCTCCGTACTGTCAAGACCTCGACTAAACCCACGCACGGAAAGGCGCTTGCCGGCCAAGGAACTTAGATCAGCGGAGAACTTGCGACCACGACTGCTAGCCTTGCGCGACAGCACGAGAGGCATGGACACTGTGATGCTAGTTCCGTGTCCGACCTGGCTCTTGACACTAATCGTTCCCCCGAGCGTGGCAACGATCTGTCTTACTAAGCTCAGACCTAAGCCAGTTCCTGGAGCCATGGCGTCTTCTTGCGCAAAAGGCGTGAACAGCTTGTTACGAAGGAAGTCTTCGCTGATACCCTTGCCGGAGTCGGTGACAGTCAGCACAACCATTGAAGCCGACCTCGCCGACTTGTGAACCACCTCTTCTTGTCTCAGTTGGACCTTGATAAAGCCCTTGGACGTGTACTTCAAAGCGTTGCCAAAAAGATTCATGATGACACGGCGAAGAGCTCCCGGTTGCGCGTGAAAGACCCACGAGAAGTTCGGGTCGATATCGACCAGAATCTTGACATCGTTGAGTTTAGCAGGCGGATTCTCGGAAGACTTCCTTCTGTGACCAAGGCCTTCGGTTGTTGCGATAGCATCGAGTTTCTCTTGGGCTGGAGTCGGAGGGCCAGAGGAAGACCCATGCCGAGCAAGCTGGGACGCCACCATGTGCTGGAAGCTGTGACCGATGAAGACGCTCTCAATGACTTCCTCCACTAGGAGATCAAGATGAACATCGGAGACCAACGTCATCATGCCGGACTCGATAGACGCGGACGGTTCTTGTCGCAACCCACGCCCAGGCCCGTTGTTCCGTCGTTGGGACTTCGAAGCTCGCAAGTAGGTGTTTACCTTACTGTAATCAAGCAACTTTGTCGGGTCAGCGCGTGGTCCAACATGGATACTCGGGTTTGACTTACATGGTCGATCGTGTCTAGCAGCGTCTTGCCAGAAATCTCAATGGTGTGAATAACGTCAACCTGGAAGGCGTCCAACTGAGTATCATGCAGGAGCTCGGCCGCGGCAACGACCCCGTGCAGTGGGGATCTCAGCTCGTGGCTGAGAGATCCGAGAATATCCGTCTTCGCCTTATCCGCAATGATTGCGTCAAAGCGGATGATCTCCGCCATCGTCACCATGCCAAATGCTCGGAGGTACGGCAGGTCTGCGTCGGGAGTCAAGATGCGCGATGCGCTCTTACTCCAAACAAATCCACCAGCATAGTATCGCTCCTTCGAGGGGTCCCACAAGGGCACCATCGCCACACTTCTAGCACCAGGGAACAGGTCTACGATAGTTTTGGCTTCGTTTCGTCTTGTGAAGTAAGAGGATGCTGCTCGAGTTTCTGGCCGAGTCAATTGCTCGCTCTCTTCGGTTGGGGTAATATCGGCGTCGTCGTTCTCGTAATCCACCGAATTCCAATTGCCCATCTCGTCGTAACTGAATACCTTCCCGTTAGGATACCTTCGTAGCAACTTCTTGAGGAATCGTTCGCGTAGGGTGGTGCGACCTAGTTGATCGTTGCCGTTCACCATCCCTTCTCCCGCAGATGACCTAGCAAAACATTTGCACCACCTATCGTTGGGATCCTCGGGTCGCTCTGACAAACTGTCGTCGCTACTCGAAAAGTGGTTGTCTGCAAGCTCGCTGGCCCTCCGAGGGCCGCTCACGAGACCTCCATACGAAGCAATGCTCGCATCCAGGAAAATGGCCCCGTCTACCTCTAACGCCTTGCGAATCACGTTTGCAGCCCGGGAGAAAATCTTGATCGTTCCTGTGATTCGGGGATCTGGAGGTGCGGAGCTTGATGTGGTGGTTGCAATGGTCGCGGCCGAGGCCGTAGTCTCAACGGAACTACTCGAATCAATCTTGGACGGTGCATCGGACGGATCTTTGCTAATGGGATTGATGTTCGGTCGCACGGCATCCGCAATCTCGGGTTTTGGCGACGGCGGTTCGGGCTCTGGTGGTGAGGTTGCAGGCGGGTCAAACCCCGTGGATGAGGATCGGAGTGATGGTGGTTTCATGGTTAGCGGGGTCTCCTCTTTGCCTCCAATGAAATCTCCAAGTCCCTGAACCATGTGTTCACTGCGGCGGTAACTCTCGGTGACCCTTCTCGACTCCAAATAGTCCATCACAGTTTTGGAAATCTCTTGGAGAAACTGGACCGAATCGGAGTCCAACCCACGTCTGGGACGATCGTCAAAAATGCAATAGACTCCAATGTTGATGCCTTTTGGGGAGCGGATAGGAACGCCTGCATAGAATCGGTTATATGGGGCGGCATCGATGTACGGGCGATTGCAGAATCGCCTGTCGGCCGCTAGATCAGGGATTATAGCAACTGGTAGTTCCTCGCCATCGCCTACGTGAACACTAAGGTGGCCTTCCCGGGACGCCTCTCCGACGAGAACATGTTCACATATTCCGTAAGCGCGGGGAATGGCCGTTCCGCAGAGCCACAGGTGACTCGCCTTCGCGTATTTGGTGTTCGGTGTAAGCGGTACAGAACGGGTGGCTTCGGCGACGATATACTGGTGTCGGCGGTCGAAGAGAGAGATCAGGGCGCGCGAAGCATTCAATCGCAGAGCCCCCAGCTGCGCAAAAGCAGTGAGGCCCGTATCGGGCGATGACGCGAGAGCCGAGGATGGGATCGGACGGTCGGGATTATTGACGACGACACTTGGAATGTGAAAGGAGTCATATCTAGGAATACCGTCATCGTCAGTCAAGAATCTTTGGTCCAATCGCTTCAACTCTGTTGAATAAGCTGGCAAAGACCTGATTTGCGTACTTGAATGTCTCCCATTCACGGGCGCCTTCAGATATCTTATTCATGCTTCATAGAGGGTCGTCGAGGAGTGCGTTGAAGCTTGGCTTGCCCATGATCTGCAAGTCGTTTTTGGGTCGGCGTAAGAACAACGATGGACTGCTTCTGTTGTTGATGTCGTCACAACATCGACCGGGTCCGGATCAAGGAGGAGGAGCAACAAGTGGGCAGACAAGCAAAGAGAGGTGAGGCGGCGGGCATGACTGAAATGCCGCTCCTCCCCGCTGTGGTGGAACAGGGATCCTGGAAGCCGGGATGGGCGCTTTTCAAGACGGATGGGGGGAAGGGGAAGGGGGGGGAGGGGGGGGGAACAGACGGGCGACAGGCGAGAATGGGCCAAAAACGAGCGGAGGGATGCAGACATGGAGAAGGTCTTGCCTGGTCTTGGTCTTGCAGCTCGACTAAGGTGCTTTAGTGCGTTCATCGACGCAGCAGGGCCGGGGCATGCGGGCAGAGGGCGGATGGATCAAGGGCAGGGGCAAACCAGCGGCCATCCTGGTCCTGGATGGCATGGGAAACCGGTTCCTCGGGCAGGCTGCCACCCACCGTCGGTCGTCCCTCCATCGAACACGCGCATCGAACGTCGAACATCGACCGTCGAACATCGACCGTCCGTACCTACCTTACGTCCCCTCTTGCCTTCGTCCGTCGTCAGTCGTCAATCCCACGCAGTGAGCAGTGGGCAATGGGCAGTAGGCAGTGGGCAGTAGGCAGTGGGCAGTGGCATGCACAGGGCATTCCAGGCCTGGGATTTTCCTGCTGTGACACGATGTGGCCTAGGTCCGTGTTGGTTTGGGCCGTTGAGCAAGTCGTTTGCCTTCGTTTTGCGTCTTCTGGGATGTCCCTCGGAGACTCTGAGAAGCTTGATATTTTGGCAACAGATGAGCCGGACTCCGCACTGTCTCTTGTCTCTACTGTAGTAGTTCTTGACGAAGCTTACTAGCGCGGTGGCCAAACGGGACGGATGAGCAAACTTCGGATGCCCAACCGCTGCAGCCACTGCCGATTCTTGGACAGCAGTAGCACTGCAGACGATGCACGGCGGGCTGCCTTTCAGGCGAAGCCGTAGGGGTCTCGAAGGCCTCCAGCGCCGCCACACACGTTCTGGAAGCCAATGGCGAGACTGGGGCTTCTGGTGTTTTAAGCCTCTGAAGGCTTGGAGAACGATCGATGTGAGGCTAAACCGGTCGAGATGGCGGGATGGCACAGATGCTTCGAGGGGGTGGCGTGGAGGCCAGACCCTGCCGATTTGATATTGACTTTTGCGATTTGGGTAGCGAGATCTGAGGCCGATGAGCGAAGGTAGTGATCAGCGGACTCAGGTAGCGCAGAAAGCTTCTGGCCCGGATGCTGATTGATCGTCTTCGTCGTGGGCTGTACTCCGTAGTGCAGTGTAGATTGTGCCTGGACGTGGACCTGACCGTGTGTGCCATGTCGATCTGCCCTGTCCTGCCTGGCTCCTTCTTGGAACGTCCTTGACTGATGTTGGTGACCGAGGCCGGCAACGGGCAAAACAGCCAACCAGACTGGCTCAGTGATGACGGGACTGGCTCCGGGATCCCTGTAAACAGACCCCCACTGCGCCCTATTGTGGAGTAGTGTGATGACCCCTTGCTTCCTTTCCCTTTTCCTATGTCGCCCACCATACCCTGGAAATGCTGGTATGACCACTGGGCTATGGGAACGGGCAGGATCATCCCTTCCAGATGCGCCTTCCGCGACATCAACAACGCCAGCAGTAGCAACCAACAGCACATGGCAAGAGCAGCATCAGCAGACAGCGTGACTTCCATTCCAGAATAGGTCAGAGCTACGGGGATCCCCTCCAGAAGAGGCATTAGAAACTTGGAATCTGATAGATTGGCCATAGCGGGAAGCATTGAATGGGCAGGGTCGTTGACTAACTACGTCCCGCTCTTTCCCTCTTCCTGACATTGTGGAGTCGCCCCTCCCTGTGAACTCAGACTGGTCCCACATATATGCTGTAATCCCATATGGTACCAGTATGGTATCGACAGCCGACAGGAACAGTGGCAGTGGGTACGTACTTGTTTTGGGTGCACTCACTTCCCTTTGAGATGCAGGTCCCCGTCATTTCCGATACATACCTTCAACTTGCAGCTCTGACACGCGCTTTCATTTTGACACAAACGCAGCATCAATCCTTCATGGTGGTCGTCTTCACAGCAATTGCATGAGCCACGCGGGCGCAAGGTCTTATCACTACAGATCTTGGAAAATCACATTGACAAGCGTCCCCGCTTTCTTCAGTATCTCATCCCCTTCTCTTGCTCCCCTCACAGTCGTCCAGTGTTGACGGCCGCTCATACGAGACTCAAATAACAGGGTCCAAACTGCGCAACATCCAAACATTCGCAGTCGTCTTAACGCATCTCATTTCATCGCCATCAGTCGAATGACTTCAGTCCATCCCTCTCCGTGCCTTGTTCATGCAATAAAAAAACAAAATGAGATGAATCAATGCCGCCCGTCATAAACCATCGTCATCTCATCTCATCTCATCTCATCAAAAGTCATCATCTCATCTCATCTCATCAAAAGTCATCATCTCATCTCATCTCATCAATACTTGCTTCCAAGTTAGCTCTACCTCCTCAACCCGTCATACGTTCTCTTGCCAGCAACATCGTCGGCGTCAGCAGGCCCTCAAACCAAACCCTCTTTGGTGTTTTCGAGGGCCCAACTCTCTCAACCAAGAGCCCCTTCCTGGACCCTGATTCAGCCCCTAGCTTGTCCTCTATCCCTGCGACGAGCATCCTGTTCACAATGCCACAGTACTGCGGTACCAAGCCCCAACTAAGCCCCCCAGCCATTCCACGTTAGTACGTAAGACCCCCGAAGGCCCCCGAAGGCCCCGGTCGCTCACCCGGGTCGGCCATGCCACCGCGTCGAGCCTTGGATCACGAACCCCATTTTTTATCGATATTAGTAGAACCTTCTGGCAAAGTCACCACGGTGCTTGGCAGCGTTGCCATGATATTGGCGAGTTTGACAAAGATAATGAGCCCATTTTTGACATGAAGCGCATCATAGCAAGAGTCAGGCTTGTGAAAGTGTCATGTCGTAATGTACGACTCGGACAACGCTCTTGCGCATGACACCGAGTTTCCATCCAGGCACAGGAAGAGGGCCTCACCCAATATGGAACTTCTATCATGGATCCGCAATGCTTCTAATTCTACGCGTGGTCAACTAGCTTCATCCCACCGATGACGCCCTGAAACCCGCTCCCACCAACCGTCGCCAACGGTGCCTCCACCGCAATCGGCTGCCACACGTACCGGTCGCCCTGCCACCCCAGCACCGTCAGGAACTCCATGCGTCCGTCGCCGACGTCCAGGAACGTCTGCCGTCCCTGGCCGATGAGCCTGGCCTCCGTCCACTCCCCCACGGGGAACGTGTAGTTGAGCGCGTACACGCTCCCCCCCGAGAAAAGCATGACGGCATCCACCGTGCCGTTGCCGAACCACAGCCCGCTGTCCCCACCGCTGAAGACGGCGCCCTTGGAGGCCGAGGTGGGCTTGATCGAGAACGAGAGCGCGTAGTTGCGCCCCTTTTGCGTGAGCGGGGTCGTGATGCGACACGAGGGCGCGAGGATGGCTCCCTCAGCCCCCATCGCGCACGTCGAGGTTGCGTGGTAGTTGTTACCCGACAAATCCTCCACGACGCTGCCGTTGCTACCCCGTCCCTGCTTGAAGTCGTATTCCACAATCGTTGGTCCGACGGACGGGATTCTTCGATCGAGATTCTGGCCCGGGGCCGAGGGCTGCAATTTCGCGAAGAGGCCAGCGTACGCGGCTTCCGTGACGTCGCCGCCCCATTGCTTGTCTGCGAGCGCCGGCAAGCCGTCTCTCCACTGGTAGTACGCCTCGGTGACCGTCGTCGCATTGGGACCAAAGTCGTTCCACTGCGGCGCGATGTGTCCAAGCAGTGCCTTGCTATCCCTGGCTGCGTTGTTGGTGGCGTTTTTGCGATCAAAGATGTTGGGCGCGAAGGGACTCCTGTCGGGCGATCCGTGAAAGATGAATTCCAAGCTCAACTCATGCCCATAATACTCCGACCACTTGCCGACGGTGTAGAGGTAATCTCCCGAGTTCAGCACGTCGTAGCCGTTGTTGATAAAGTCCCACAACGGGTTGGCCTCGAAATTGGCCCAGTGCTGAATCGACACAGTCTTATTCACGTCGCCGCCAGAGGACGGCGGAAAAGTGCCCCAAATCCGCACCTTCTTTCCTGACGTGCTCGTGATGTAGTCATTCATCTCGTCCACGAAGCGGGTGTACTCCCCAACCAAAGCACTGCGTCGGTTAGTCGTCGATCACCCGAGGATCCCAACTGACGACTTACTCTTTACTCAAAGTCGGGTCGACGTACTCATCCGCTCCGATACTGACCGTCTTGGTGTGGAACCAAGGCAGGAAAACGCCCCAGATATCCTTCATCGTGGGAATGGTATCGGGGTTCGAAACGTTCAACAAGCTCAGGTCCGTACTCAGTCCCAAATCAGGCTTCCATTGCGAAATCACCAGGGCATGACCTGGCGCCTCAATCTCCGGGAGGATCGTCACACCTCGCGCCGCGCACTTTTCTTGGATGTCATCAAAAACGTCCCGGGCATACGACTCATTAGCCCGTTTATTCAGTCCCTCGACCGCAGGATCGTCGGACCAGAGCCGGAAAGCCGCGTACAGCGAGAGCTGACGCTCGCGCGAATAGATGGCCACATTGTTGTAGAGATTATCGCTGAGGTGAAGATGAAAAGTGTTTTGCTTGAAGAAGGACATGTAGGCGCACATCTCGATGAGGAAGGAGGGAGGATAGTAGTGGCGTGCGATATCGAGCTTTCATGCTTACAGTCAGTCTTCCGCGCGGCCGAGCGCAGACCGGGAACCGGAAACGGAGCTTGCTTACCATCATGCCTCGGGTCCCCCATCCGGGACTGTCGACACCGTACCCCAGCTCCACCTCCACCTCGCCGTCCCGGAGGACCAGCCGCTGCAGTACGGTCCGTGTGCCCCACCACACACCGAGCGGGCTCGCGCCGGCGATGCGGATGCCGTCCACGGTCACGTTCAACGCGTACCCCTCCGAAGTCTCGCGACCGGCTGCGTCTTTGAAGTCCGCTGTGCTGCTGCTGAGCGTGAGGAAGATGGAGCCCTTCTCTGGTTCAGCGCCGGTTGAGATGGGGACGGAAAGGTTCAGCACGGAGGCGAGGTCCGCGGCAAAGGTTTCCGCGAAGGATTGAAGCGTCGGCGGGATCAAAGTCTCGCCTGCCTGGTCGCGGGACTCGGCGAACTTGTCGTGTACAATGATTTTCTTCAAGAAGCCCGAGGCGAGGGTGCCGCCTGTCGTGTTGTACGGCACGGTCGGCAAGCCGGGGAGCGTCTCTGCCGCGACGCCGAGGAGGGCGACGACGGCCAACGTGATGCCGGTGATGAAGCGCATCGTTTGCGATTGATGATAATTCCATTCGCGATTCTCAATCTTCGTTCCCTTTCTTCGATGTTACTACCTATATATCCCCCCATTTCTATGGCGTGCCAGACTAAACGCGGCATCCCCATCCCGATACTACACAATGACAGCACGACGCGGGGTAAACAGGCCGAATTGAGGGGAACCCGAAGTGAGCAGCTGTGCGATTGTAGAAGGTGGCACCCGGGATCAACATGAACTCCCTCTGAAGAAGATCGTATCACCCGTTCCTTGCATGGGTATGCTGCTGTCATTTGATAGCAACGTTGCAATTTGGGGGGATATCAGTGGTATGCTGCGGTGCTCGGCCGAGTGGGGTTGCCGAGCTGCTACTGCGGAGCATGGTCGGGGGGGACGATTGCCGGGGTGTTTTTCTTTTTTTTTGAGGACGAAGATGATAATAAGATTAGTGTTTAGCGGGCTTGTGCAGACGAAATGTAGGTGAGTATCCGACTGCTACCCTTTTCATGAACCCTCTCTGCGTTTCAACCTTTATTACTGATCTTCGAGGTCATCGCAACGTTTGAAGGTAAGTGAAAATAACTGCCTTGTATATGGGGATCATCAAGCCGCAAATTATCCGGGTTAGTGCTTGCGTTACTCCAATGTCCTGGTAGTTGGATCAGGAACATCTTTCTATCTGCAATGTCTCCTACCCCATTACCGGTTGTCCCTTGTATGCCCTCATCCCAAGTATTCCACTCTTCACTTAAAAGAACCTAAAGATTTCGCAAAGCACATTGGCTTACAACGTCTCTATCCCTAAGTCGACCCAAGGGGACATCCAATTCTTCAACCGAGGGCGAGACATAGGTGGGAGTCGATCCCACAGCGGACCTCGATAGCCATGGAACGATAGGGCCACATACGACTTGTTCGAGGCGACGACAAGGTCACTCTGACGAGACACCAATGATAAAGCTTGTGACAGATCGCATCTACTATCCCTTGTTTACAGGTTTCTCAATCTGAGTTAAAGACACGGTATCTGAAATGAAGCCCGAAGTTCAAGTGCGAGCTAATCCGATGTGCACGCGTTGAATAATCGGAGTACACATCATTCCGCTAACTTACTCAGCCGTCTACCCCAAGTTTCTCGCATAGAATTCTCTCACACACATACATGTCTAGGGTTGCATGTACCGCTGCAAACATGGATTCTGACTGGGAGGCAGGCCCGTCCCCCTCGGATCCATCAAGACCGGATCATCCTTGCGAGATTCTGGCTGCAGGTGGAAACCAATGGCCTCGGGAGATCAACTATATTACCTCGCGAATGACGGCTATTTGGCGCGACTTGCAGTCGTCTTGCCCTAAAAGTACGACGAATGTGGTTCGGATGCATCAAACTACACTGAAACCACAAGTTCTCCAGCGACGCAGCATGGTCTATGTATTGAATGTACTTTAACAGGTCAAGACGAGTTGGCGCAAATCATCTTCCTGCCGCGCACTCTTCCCCCACGGCGGGTTCTCCGCTGGCCGGGCAGATCGGCACCACATACGCAGTCCGGATGACAATCGGCTTATTGGACGCGGAGGTAGTATTTCCAACGGCTTGAACGACAGCAATTCCATATATGTCTTGCATCTCCACAAGACTACGATGAAAAGTTTCCGAGATGTGATCGAAGCTGCGTGGCTCTTTCATCACCCGTTCAGTGGAGCTCTGCATTGACCCCATCCACGCCAGAGGTCGAGTACCTGTGCGATCATTTCCTTCTTCATCCATCCACAGGAATTATTCATTCTCTATCAACATGATGACTTCAACATCTTCCACTTACTATGAGCGCCTTGACGCATGGGTCGATGCTCATTTTGATGAGGAGGTGGTTTCCCTCCAGAAACTCATGAGAGTGCCGACAGTTACTCCTCCCAGCAACAATGCCCCGTGTGCGGAACTCACAGCAGACCTGCTGCATCATTTCGGCTTTGGGGCCGAGCTTCATTCGGTGCCCAGGGTCAGAATAGCGACTTGGGGGATGGAATCTATTACTAATCTGATTGTACACCGTCTTTATAGTGAGGGTGGGCGAACCGTGGCTCTCAACGCCTACGGAGACTTGGTTCCGCCAGGCGAGGGCTGGATACGGGATCCATATGGCGCTATTATCGAGGCATTTCAGAACATCTCCCAATACCACTACGAGAAGAGTTAGAGTTGATTTGCCTTGGGTCCCAATACATTGACTTTCTACAACCGTTTCTATTCATTCCAGAACCACAGCTGTGAGGCTTCAGAGATGACCGAGAAGGCATGACCAACTAGTTTGGAGAACCCAAAAACTTTGAAGTTATGAATCAATGACTTTCCTAGAGCTGATACAGGATGTGAAACCTCTAGCCAATCATATAAAGACCTTCAACTACATGTATCAAAGCATATGTTCTTTTCCTAAAGCGATGCCGTGACTTCAGGCCAATTCGAAGTCATACCCATACTTGTTTACCATGGTTTCCATCCACCTACTGTCGGAGTGATTGGGTTCCATCTGTATTTCAGTAACCAAAGCCTGTCCTCGAAGCTTGAATGAGTTGCTCATTGAGCCTAGAGGACAGTTGGTCCATGCCTGGGTCCCTGATAGGTCTGCCTGCTCACGCAAAACCAAAGCAATCTTCGCTGTTCGATAACGGTCGAATCCAAAACCAATGTCTATGGAGCTCTGAGGTCGGATGAGAATGTCACTCGTATAGCCAAGGAAGAGTGTCTGCCCATGGCCAAGACCTTGAGAGCAGATGAAAAAGCAACCATCGTTCAGATGACTGAATGAAGACGCGTCTGTGGGCATATCTCTGCTGAGAATCATTTCTTTCACGGAGTCGATCTTCCGCCTTGGGCGTCCATTTAAGCTGTGGGGATCGTATCCGAGCAAATGGGTCAAGATGCAGAACACTGCCTCATTGACATCTCGGGACTCGTATGAACGCTGCTTATTGTCAGCGGTTTGTAAAAGGCATCGGAGAGATGTTTCAAAACTGACCTTACTTAAGTTTGATAAAACACCGCTGATATTGCGCACCAGGAGTTCTGACCATGCGAGAGGGTCGGATTCAGCCGGGAATTTGATAGGTTGAGTCTTCCACAAGGTCCGAATGTGTGCTGCAACTTCAGGTGGCGGCCTTTCGATTGCTTTAGGCAGTCTTGACCCTAGGTAGACACCACAGTCCCGGATGCACAATGAAGTCCCTCGCAGTCGGGTCTTTGGCCAGTCTGCCATGATTGGAAACCCTCCAGGCGCCCAGTCCTTACCGACAGCATACTCTTCGAGAATCTTCTTCAAGAAGTAAGGTTTCGATGAAACTTCAAAACGCCAGTCGGGCGCCCAAGCAGGTAGGTTCATGTCAGAGGAATCTTGGCGACCCCAGGCCCGCAGCAATAGCCACGAAAGCAACCCATTCCGGGCAACTTCGGCAGCAAATTCCACGTAAACTTCCTCCGGTGACTTCGTATAGTCGGGAATAACACGAAAGATTCTTTCCTTCGGTTGAGGCCTAGCAAAATAAATGCTTCCCTCAGTGTCCCGTGAAACGACCCGTAGAGGATATTTCGGTTCTTTGCTCATGGAAACATCAGATGATAAAGCTGCCAACGCAAAAATACGGTCCCTTGGGTCTGCGCATTCGAAATGGCTGAAGGCGTGAAAATTCTCCAGAAGAGTGTGATCTGGCCCGGACTTTTCGAGGAGAACAACGCGTTTCCATCGATTCCTCATCTGCTTCAAGGCGCTCATGTCTTCGGGGTGATTGGTTTTCGTATCCTCTCCTAGGGTCGTGATCAAAGTGATCAGTCTAACCCACGCCAATGTGGCCAACCCGCAGTGCATCTTGATGTCATGGTTACGAACGACCTCTTGAATGACCCATCTGCGGCGGAACCAAGGCTGCTGAAGTAATATCTCCAGAGAGGCAATGATCCGTTGTCTGTCTGCCGAGGCAATTCGGGGACCAGCTGATCTGCTCATCCAACTCAGGTCACGCATTGCCATTTCCGCACTAGGGTTGTTCCCCAGCCAGACAAGTACTCCTTCAGCCTTCCGGTAAATGTATTCCATGAGCGGAATCTGAGAACTCTTCTCGTGAGCGTCCTTCTGATTGATGCACACAGCATCTGCCCAAAGAACTCGGGGGCGGTCCTTGAGGCGAAAACAACGGAGAGCATCATGAAGACATTGCGTGATCTCGAAAGAGCATTCTCGTCTGTTCACATACAGACAGTGGTCGAACTTGGGCTTGCCCCAGGTATAAGAAATCGCTTCGAAAGGGTAGTCTTGGTCGAGATCGAGATCAAGATCTCGAACGTCGCATTCAAGCGGTGCGTTGAAAGTTTGGGACGGAGAAAGGTGAATGGTTCGAATAAAACGACCGGGGGGTAAATTGTAGTATGTGTATGTAGAGGTAGTCATTGTTGCCATTGATTGAATGTGTTTGAATGGAGATAATTCCAAGGTTGATTTGGAGTTTCGAACTGGCAAAGTCGTCGCCGATTGGCGGTGATTTGAAGGGCTTCAGGAATAAATCCTCGGCCTCTAGGTACGTGAGGTAAGGTACTCTTAGAAGCACGTTGGTGCGGTCTCGTGGCAAAGCGCCTAGCTTGATGCGAAGACCCAAGATGGCGGCTAACGTCGCACTTTAGCCGCCCTAGGCAGATCTCTAGTGAGTCTTGCGGCAAGGACAAAGTCCACAACTTCAGGCGATGTTCATGAAGTGTACCGATCTAAAGCGACGCTCCGGGCCAGGGGCGGCAAGTGTTTGGGAGCCATTGGTCAATTTACACCCGAGTTGGTCGGGCCGGGCCCGTCCTGGTCTCCGCAAGGCCATGTCAAGGGCGTTCCAACAACATGTAAGTTCCTGCAAACTCGTGAGAATGTCGAATATTCACTGGGTACTTTATCTACTTACTACGGTACATCGTTGAGGACCGCTGTTGGCGTTTGGATAATGGGGATTCCCAACTGTCAACCCAGTAATCTGGGTATCCAGGGCGGCGGCTAATGGGAGTGGCATGTGCAGATACGCCATGCTTCGCCGGGCGCTATTGGCGTCTTCTGTCATGTTGACCCAGAATTATGGATAAGCAGGCGTTTCATTGTTGGTAATTGGAACCAACGCGGCCAACAGGAAGCAACGATCTGCGGCTTTTGAAGCAGGCCTCGGGCTTTGACCCGTCTCTAGCTCGCGCTGCTCAGCTAGCAACACCGACCCCCTCCCGAATTCTGCGCTGAGGTCCCGATATAAGTATATACATAAACCACGCCCACCTGCCATGTGCTTCATTGTGGTGACAAGAAAAGTGCCTGGCGAGAACCCTTCAGTGATATATAACGAAAAATTTCACGTTCTTCAAGATTTCCTTCCAGTCCCAAATTTTTATTACAATTCATCGACACCAACCATGAATCGTCCCATCGGTCCCAAAGTCGATGACCAGTCGAGAGCGGAGTTGCCATCCCGCACAACATTCGAGGGCCGTTACACCACGCTTGTTCCTCTCAAACCATCACATGCCAAGCCACTGTTTAACCATGTCGGTGGCAAAGAAAATGCTCATCTATGGACTTACCTCTTCCAAGGACCATACCTTGAGTATGAGGAATTCGAAAAAGACGTCTCAAAATGGAGCATATCCCAAGATCCCCTGTACTTCACAGTCATGTCAGGGCCGCCATCGGACCCATCGGCCGAGCCCCTTGGGTTCATAACGTTCATGTCAATTGTGCCAGACCACAAGCGCATCGAGATTGGATCCATTTGCTTCAGTCAGAAGCTTCAGCGAACTCGCCAGGCGACAGAGACATTCTTTCTCCTCATGAGACATGCTTTGGAAGAACTGCGTTATGAACGGCTGGAGTGGAAAGCAAATCATCTCGACAAGCCGAGTTTGGCGGCTGCCGAGCGACTTGGCTTTGTCATTGAGGGTGTCTTCAGGTATGTCGTACAAGAGCCTGCTGGTCGCTCTGGGTGATACTGATGTCAGTAGAAAGCATATGATTTTCAAAGGGCGACGTAGAGACACTGCGTGGTTCAGCATCACGAACGACGAGTGGCCCGTCATCAAAGGCGGGCTGGAGGCTTGGCTCAGCCACGACAACTTCGACCGCGGTGGCCAGCAGCGCAGGAGCATGACGCAGTGTCGGGATGAGTTCCAGGCGAGACCAGTTCGAACCACGAAATTGGGTCGCGGAACTCGTGTGAATGTGTAGCAACTCACAGTTGTACCCTTCGATCAACGGAAATGCAGGATTCGACTACGGGATGTTCATTAGTTTGTCCGCAGTGCTACAAAATCTAAATCGGAAATACGTGTTTTCTCCAGTCCTCGGGTTCTTGGCCATGTTGGTGCTATGTTGAGAAACGTCCTATAGGGCCATATTTATAGTTACTAAAGAGCTTGATCTATTATAACGAGAGTAGCTATAACGTGGTCGCTTATAACTACGGTTAGAGGAACGACCCCTAGAAAAAGGTCGCTCTAGAGCTAATATTAGTTATATACTACGCTAGGAACGGGTAATACTAAAAGCATTATAATATACCCCCCTAGACGTAGCTATAGCTAGAAAAGCGCCTAACTATATAGTATCCCTTAAAATACTTAAATATAAAGTAATATATTAATAAATAACTTATTAATAAGCCTATTTATAAAAGAGATAATAAAGTAAAGTTATTTATATTAGGTATAAGCAAAGTATAAATAGTTATAGTTTTCTACTTTTATAACTATTACTATTATTATTATAATACCCTTTATTTACTAACTCTTATTAATAATAGTAAAATCCGTTATCTCTTATTAGCTTAGGCAGGGCAGCTACTATTATATTAATTCTAAATAAAATAACCCGGCTACTCTCTTACCTTCTTAACTCTTCCCTATATATAATATAATAACTATATATATACCTAACTTTAGTTCTAATAATAACCTTATTGCACGCGCGCGTATATATATACTTATAACGCGTAATAATCTTAAAGCTATTATAATATACTAATATATTTATAAATACCTCCTAAAAAAAAGACTAGTTAGGCTATAGCCCTTAAGAAGGCGCGCGCTACTAAAAGTAAGAGCAAAGCTAGGGGTAGAGGGGCGCGCCCTCCTCCCCTAGAGAGTAATAGTAAGGTTATATATATATTATTCCTTCTTATTATTAATATATAGTATATTAATATATTATATAGTAAGTAGAAGGAAGTAGAAGTAACCTATAGGGGGTAGCTCTAAAGATAAGGGTTTATAGCTTAAGAAGCCCTAGGGTTACCCTCCTAAGTAGTTTAAGAAAATAGCTCCTAGTAAGTTATAATCCCTTTATTACTATAACTATATATTAGAATATTACTAACCTTATTATTATTATAATCCTTAAGAAGATAAATAAGGAGGAGGGTACTAGCGAGGGTAGTTTAGAGCCCCCTCTTAGCTTTCCTCCCCTTAGTAGAGGTATAGAGGCGGAGTAAGTACCCTTATTTAATAAGCACTACTTTTAATATATTATAAGTAAGCTTTTAGGCTTATTAGATAGAAGGTACTTACTTAGTATAGCAGGTAAGTATAACTACTATTATAAGGGTAAGGTACCTTATTAATAGATAAGTACCCCTATTACTATTATAGCCTATTAATATACTAAAGCTAAGACTTTAAAGGACCTAGTAGTTAGAAAGGTAAGGTTTTATATATGCTTCGTTTCTATAACTATCTTCTAATATAACTTATAGACCCTCGCTTATTAGAGAGCTACGCTCTATAAGGCTATTACTACCTAGAAGGAGGAGATTATAGTAATAAAGAAGGGTAGTAATAGTAAAGGTTTAGGTAGGGCTTTTATAGTAATAAGTAGTTCTAGTATATATAATATTATTACTCTATCTCCTACCCTAGTTCTATTTAGAACCCTAGCGGTTAGTATAGGTATACCTATACCTTATCCGCCTACTAGTAATATAGCTACTATAGTACGCTACGTAGTTAATAGTCTTATTAGTATATATTTACTAGAGGTATTACTACTCTTATATAATATCCTAATAGATTAGTATAAGTAAATCCTCTAAGGTGAGGTAGTAGAAAATTAGCGTTTTAGGGTAGCCCTTTAGGGTATATTATATTCTTTTGCTCCTATAGGAGTAACTTTAGGCTCCCTAGCTAATAGGCTATAAATTAATTAAAAATTAGGCGCTACTAGCCCTCTTATACTTATTTAGATTATCTCTTATTTATTATAATTATTCTTTATATATCTTTTAGATTAAGGAGCGAATAGAACTATTTAAATTTCTCGTAATTAAGAACCTTTATAAGACTATTAGCTAGTATATTATTTATTAGTATATATATTATACTAAACGATCCTCTAGCGTGTTCTTATTATAGCTATATATTCTAAATATTAATATACTATAGCTTAGTTAAGATCTGTTCCTTTTTACTTACTATAAGATAAATTATCTATTAGTTATTATAGTAAATCCTCTAGATATTACTAAGTTTAAGAGCGATATCCCTAAATAGCTTCTAAAGAGTAATAGTCTCCTTAGCTATATATCCAAGTCTTAGAAGCTCTACTTCTATTATTAATATTATAACTATAGCTTATTAAGTAGCTTTCTATTAAATTAGTCCTCTAAAGAGCGAGATTATATACCCTTAAGATAACTTCTATATCTCCTTATTATCTATAAATAAAGCGTTACTTATAATTAGTAATACCTATTTACCCCCTGAGTTACTAAAGCGTATTATAAGGTAATAAGTATAATATAAGTACTATATAACCTAGTTAGTAATAGTATAATAATAAGGAGTAGGATTTATTAGGAATCTTAAGAGTAGAGAATATATAAAAGTAATATTAGGTTAGATTATAATAGTAATATAGAGTATAGAGCTAATCTTCTCCTAGAAACTCTTTATTTCTAATAATATTACTATTATTTTACTCTTTAGGAGTAATAGGTTTAGAAGGGGGGTTACTAGCGCTCTTAAGTTAAGTAAATCGAACTTTTTTATAACCTACTTAATATATTAGTTATAAGAAAGGTATATTTTTTATATAGCTTAGTTATAAATAACTCTAATTCTAAGATAGTACTTAACTAGGCCTTATTCTTTTAACTTATATGCTTCCTTTAGGCTAGTAATTACCCTTTATATTACTTCTTTATAGTTCTTATAAAATAGGATAAAGAAGTTATTTATATAGAAGATAATAAGGACCCTCTTCTTAGTTAACTAGAAGAGATATAGGTCTTCGCTTATAAGTATAAGGCCTAAACGCTAAAGGGTTAAGGAGAACTCCTTATACTAGAGTAGTAGCATATCTCTTAGTTTATAGAGCGCGTAGCGTAGTTTAATATACTTCCTAGGTTACTTAAAGCTATCTAGTAACTTATAAATAATTAGGTCTTCGTTTAGATCCCGAGAGGTATTTAGAAATATATTAATAATATCGAATTATTTAACTTCAAAGTTAAATTATATAGTAATTACTATTACTACCCTAAAGGTATAAGTAGCGAGGGTCGCTATATAAGTCTATTCGAGGGGCGACTTCTCTTACTAGTCGCCCTAAATATAAATCCTTACTTTATACTAGTTAAGGATATTATCCTTATTAAATTTATAGGTAAATACCTATTTTAAAGGGATTAGTCTCTCTATTATTATCTCTTAATTAATAACGCGCTATATATCTATTTACTATAATTTACCTATCTTAACCTTAGCTACTTCTTTAAAGTAAGTTTAGAGCGCCTATAGGAGGTTTAAAAGTTCTTTTTATAAGCGAGGTAGTTTAGTAAGGTTATTAGTAGTAAGACGTTTATAGATTATTATAGTTATATAAGCAGGTTTCGCGCTATAAATAGTAGTATAAATATAGCTATAGAGCGTATAGTACCCTATTTTAGCTTTTAAAAAAGCCTTCTATTAATTAGGTATAAAAGTCTTAAAGAAGCTAGATACCTACTCCCGCTCTATATAGTATTAGAGTAAAAACTAGTAACTAGAGCGGGATTTGCTTTCTATTATTCCTAGTTATAGGTTACTAGGTAGTAGATTATATAGTTATTAGCTTTAACGAGTTTAGCTATAGCCCTCTTAGTTATATACCTAGTTAGACCTCTATTTAGTATTAGCCCTCTCCTCTCTATTCTAGTATAGCTATACTAGTAGATTTAAGGGCTTACTATCTAAAGGTTTATTCTTATTACTCTTACTTACTTTAGAAATATATTATAAAGTAGGGAGTAGTTTAATTATAATATAATCCTTAATCTATTCCCCTTTAGAATTAACTTCCCTAATAGCTTTATATATATAGTTCGTTTCTACTATATATATTATACTTAATACTCTATCTATTAGAGCTAGGCTTTTATCTAGCTCTAGTATAGGATTAGGGGATAATAGCTACCCCCCCTTCTAACTTACTTATCCCTTTAGAAGTTTTAAGATTCTTCTATTTAGAGACTTAGTTATAAGAATAAGGGTTAGTATAAGTAACTATTTAGTTATAAGTATTAATATAGCTTTATCCTTATCTATAATACCTAGGATTTAAAGTTTAAAATCAACTTATTATATAAGCTCTTTAATCTCTTTTACTATCTTATAGATAATATCTTCTAGGATAGCCTCTTTTACCTTATCCTTTATATAGAAAGTCCGTTTATTAAACGTTATATTCTATATAATAATAACTATTTATAATATAGGGATCTAGACCTTATATAGGTTATAGGCGCTTAGAATATATCCTATTAGGTATCTTATATATCCCCGCGGTATTACCTTAAAGTCTCTTTTATTAATTCCTCTCTCTTATTCCCTCTTAAGGGGGTATATATAGTAGCTATAGGTATATATATATCCCTAGTAAGGGTAAAGGTTATGAGTTAGAGCTACTCCGTTATTAGGTTACTACTAGTAAAAGTACTAGTAGAACTACTCCTCTTTAATCTATAGTAGCGAACGCTAGTCGTAGCGTTTAAGTAAGCTTATATTATAAAGCGTTATTACTACTAGTATTATCTTAGCTTATAATTTTATAAATAAGCTAGCTATAGCGAGTATTTTAATTATTCGAGTTATAACTTCCTAACTAGCCCGTTCCCCTCTATTATTTAGTTCCTTTATATATAGAGGGGTCGTTTTAACCTCTATTCCTTCTATATAGGTCTAATCCTTATATCCTATATAGCCTATAAGTAAAATTACTAACCTCTCGATATCTTATCTAATTCTATAAATAGAAAGTCCCTTCTATTAAGATACCTATCGCTTAAAAGTATATAGAGCGAGCATAACGCTACTATAGGTCTTATTAATATATAGAAATATAAAGAGCTAACTAGTATATTTATCCTTAATAATAAGGAGCTATTAGTTCTAGTTAAAGCCTTTAGGGTAGTTAAAGAGATCCTATATAA